>CM033714.1:80343908-80511697 GCA_019671005.1 Hibiscus mutabilis
CAAAAAGAGTTTCAGATAAGCTCATCAAAAAGGGACTTCATGGTTCAGGTTCTGGAAGTGAAAAGCATGAAAAACGTACAAGAAATAAAGATAGACCTGATCGTGGTGTATGGGCCCCTCGTGCTGATTTTTCTCAATCTAGCGAGGAGCGTCTGACACCCTCTGTGTTACAATCAGCAGCACAGTCTTCTCGCAGTTCCATGGAAGGTATTAATGCTTCTTCACATGTATATCTGGTGTTTGCAAGTGTTGATGGTTTTAGGATACAGTTCTAAGTTCTTATATCAATTTGTTCTATTTGATTTTGCAAGAATTGGGCAAGCTAAGTTACCTCATTTTCTGCCTATAACCTTCCAGTTACCCAAGGAGAAATGAAATGTGACATAGCTAATGGAAGCATCGGATGTAATATTGATGGTCTGATTCCTGCAGGTTCCAATAAGCAATTTGGTCGGGGTCCAGCAGCCCATAATATTAAAGATGATGGATCGGTCATATCAAGTGAGATCAAGCCTTCCAAAAGAGGAGGTCCTACAAGCACCGGAGCCTATGAGGTGAGCGAATTCTATGATGAATCAGCTGCAAAATCTGTCATCTTTTTATTCACCTTTGGTTCTAATGTTCTTTTCTCTATCGACTTGCAGAAACAAGTTTGGGTTCAGAAATCACCCTCAGGTTCTTAGAGAATCTAACTTAAACCAGTAAGCCTGTTTTGTATTAATTCCATTAAGATCTTATAACTTGGTCTTCTTCCTGGTTCTGAAATTAATTCATACAATTTACAGGGTTTTGAATCACAACCCTTTTGACCCAATATCAGGGATCCATCTTCCGCCATGCTGCAATGACTTGCATGCGACACATCTGTTTGCTTTGTTGTGTTTGCAATAGTTGTATTCTCCTGAATATGTTCTTGATTAGTCCTGTACCTGGTACTATATTAATCGTCTTATGAGACGACTGTCAAGAGCAAGCATTGGTGAGCAATCCGATGGTTGCTTGCGTGCTCCGAAAATTGATGTGGTCCACATTGGGAAAAGAGGTGTGATTGGATCAAGTGTATTGCTGATAATCAGTGGTGTGGCTGGAAGGGGAGATTCTACTGGATGATCTTGTGGGTGTTTCTCTTTATTTTTTTGTGTTTTATTGAATGGTGCAGTGCAAATTGTTTTGAAGTTGTAGATGCTGAGATTCGAACTCCGAATTTAGTCGATGATGCGGTGTGAAGTGGTTGTAAGTTAACTTGAATCTTTTCTTTATATAACAGAAGTTGTACTTTGGAAATTAGAGAAGGGGTGTATGGATTCAATATCCTAGGTCTCTTTTCACAGAATGTGGGTTAGGTTGGAAACCAAGTACTTGGATTTGGATATTAGTGTTGGATGCAGTTATGTTCAGTTTTTTTTTTTTAAAGTTACATATAGTTGAAAAAATCTTGAAGGATCATATTTTTGTACACAGGTATGGGTACGTCGCATAGTATATGGACACTTTAAAGAAAGGACCTTAAACTTAAAGTGAATTGTAATGCATGTTGATTGCTTTGCAAGGCAATGTCAATAGATCAAGTAATATAACACATACTATAGTTTATTCAAAGGTTAATATATATTTTTTTATATTTGAATTTGGTTTCTAATTCAATTTTATACTTAAGTTTTTTTTTTAATTAGATACTTGAACTTGGTTTAGATATCTAAAGTCTAAACTTGGTTTTTTTAGTTCAAATTAGTAGTTGATCTTGATTTTTAGTTCAAATCAGTACTTATGATTTTCAATTGATCTGAATTAAGCTTAAGTACTTAAATTTGATAAAAAAAGAGAGGATAGTTTAGATAATACTTCTGACAAAAAAAAAAATACTCTAAGGATTAATCTAAAAATTTAAGTATACTATGGGACCAATTTACTAATAAGACCTATATGCAATAAATGAGTCACATCTCAAAGCTGTTAGCATCAACTGCTGAAACAGAGCAGACTCCAGGAGAAAATGAAAAGAAAACCCCATCAACTAGTTTTGCCAAAAAAAAAGGAAGAAAAATCATATTTTAATCACAATAAATGATTTGTTTTGGAAGCAATCCATCACCATCACCACGAGAAGAGGATTAATTCTTACGAAAAGCTACTTCCTAACTGGCACTCTGTTTCTCTTTCCCATCAGGTTCAGCTCTTTTAATCTTGTTTTTTCTTAATTTGTTAGTGAAATTTTAGTTGAAGACTTGAAGTTGAGCAATAAAGGAGATTACCCTTTGTTGATTTCCCTTTTAACTGTTCGGTTAATGATTT
Organism: Hibiscus mutabilis; assembly: GCA_019671005.1. Classification (NCBI taxonomy): domain Eukaryota; kingdom Viridiplantae; phylum Streptophyta; class Magnoliopsida; order Malvales; family Malvaceae; genus Hibiscus; species Hibiscus mutabilis. Next base: position 80,346,201 of record CM033714.1, read on the forward strand.
TTGGCCTTGAAAATTCCACGGGGAACTTGTTTATTTAACGGAAATCTATCTGGAAACATTCTGGGTGCTTCTAGTTTCATTTGTATCAGGGTATAATTTTGCTAATGTTGAATGGAATTGTATTATGATAATGGAAAAGAGAAGCTGGAAAATTTCTGGCTAAATTCCTTTCTAGTACTCTGTTACAAAAATTTTGCATGAGAATTGCATTATGGTAGTTCTTTGTGTGTGTGAAAATTTTGATCAAGTTGAGCAATAAAAGAGATAACCCTTTGTTAATTTTCCTTTTATCTGTTCAATTAACGAATATTGGCCTTAAGAATCTATGGGGAACTTGTTTTTTACTTAAATCTATCTGGATATTTTATTTTTTTTTTTAAAAAAATCTTTCTATATGATAATTATGAATTTTTGGGTATCAGGTTATAATTTTGCTGTTGAATGGTAATGAAAAAAAGCTGAACTTGTAGATCCCTAGATATACATAGGTAAGATCTTTGTAGAAAAAGTTTTGATCTTTCGGCTAATATGTTAAGATTATATAAATTTCATGATGGGATTGCCACTTTTGCTGTTCTTGAGACTTTCATAGATTCATGAACTGTTATTCGTCAACTGTTGCACCATTCGACACTACCGATATCGATATCTAGAGTTAATCAGTTTGATGCCGCTAGATTGGATAGTGAGATGTCAGCTAGGTTGAAAGAACAGATGATTAAAGTTTTATCCTTGGTGAAGGTATCTTCTTGATATTGAATCTGTTCATGGTCTATCAAAAATGAAGTTGTGCTATGCGATTGTCTGAGTTTGTTTCTTTGTTTTTTTGGGGTTAGCCAGGAATGTTATTTCAATATGAACCCGAACTTGAAGCTTTCCTTGAGTTTCTCATTTGGAGGTTCTCAATTTGGGTAGATAAACCTACTCCAGGAATTGCTCTTATGAATATGAGGTTCTAAGATGAACACGCCATGGAAATAAGAGGAAAAGGTAAGAAGGTATGGACTTGTCTTTTTTGCGCTACTGGTGTTGCTCCAACTCTTCATTTTTTTGTGAAATCTGTTTCTGACACATCACCGAACATGGATATGGGTTCTGACACTCCAAATACATAAAAACCTAGAACAAAACTAAACATGTCATGTTAGGCTCATACCCATATCCGACACTCACATGTGAGTCTGAGTAACATGGCATGTTAGTTAGCCAACCAAATCAGGTACTATTTCGTTGCCATTTATAACTTGTTGCGCGGTTGGTTGTAGTTTATGACTGCAATTTATCAGTGTTATTAATCAAAATTACGTCTTGTCTTTTTCAGAACAATCTTTTTTAGTGTATTTAAGAACTAGCATTTTACCCTAGTTAACAACTTTCAGATTTGAACCGTGTTTAGGAGAGTTCATCCTAATATCTGTGCCACCCCTTACTTCGGTTAACATTGTCTTTTCATTGCTCGTCTTCTGCTTTAGTCTCGTGTTTTGCTACTCTTATTTGTGCAGTAAGAACGGGTTTGGAAGGGCCCGGGCTAACTGTTGCTCAGAAGATGTGGTATTGCATTGCTGTGGTTGGTGGTCAGTACCTTTGGGCTCGTTTAGAGTCATTCTCTGCTTTTCACCGATGGGGTGATTCTAAGCAGGTGCTAATTCTAATGTCCTTTGTTCCTTTTTGTTTTCTTCTTTGTGTATTCCCCTGAGAAGAGTTTGGACACTATTTGAAGTCAATTCTGATTTTCCTTCTCCAGAGGCCATTGGCACGGGGAGTTTGGGGTTCAATGTATCAAAGGGCTTTATAAGGTGGCATCATTTGGAAACCTACTTATATTTCTTTACACAGGATGGTAGGTTTTAACTAGTGAATAACATGTTTATCTGAATCTCGTTACTGTTGTAGGAAAATATAAACACATACAAAAGGAAAGAAGCACGGATAATAGGATAGTGATTTAACTTACTATGTTTCATATCAAGTTTTCGTTTATCATCTTTACGGCTTGAAATTGATTGGTTTGCCTGGTTTTGGGGTTGATATATATTACTGTATTCTATCAAACATAAATGCTTGGCGATTAGGGAACTTTTAGCTGGCTCGGGAAACCTGTTTTTCTTTGATCACCTTCAGGCATTCATGTTGACCCTTTTTCATCTATTCTTCTAATGCAGGTATATAAACCTCATCGAAAGAGCTTTAAGAGCAAGACTTGTTTATGAAAGCCCTAATATGAACCGATCAGTTAGCTTTGAGAACATGAATAGCCAGTTGGTGTGGAATGAGTTTTCGATAATCTTTCCTTGTTTAAGCCAGCATCTCAACGTTTGACTCGGAAACATTTACATGTCCTATTACTTTTTGACATAGCTCAGCATAGTAGTATCGTTTACATGACATTGATAGTTTTCTTTTTTCCCCCCGGATTTGCCTGTCATGAATGTGTTTTCATACTTTGCTACCAAAAAAGAAAAAGAAGATTGAAATGTATGCATTTTCAAGTGTTGCTTGCTTGCAAGTTGTAATTGTTTAAAATTTCATATTCACAGGTATTGCTACTACTGGCTACGAACACGATGTGCAGCAGTTCCCGATGCAATGCAACGGCACAGCAGGCATTGGGGGAGGGGGGGCATAAAACTCGTAATCAGCAACTTAGTTGGATAAGAGACTGGGGCAATTAACCATTCTTTTGGTATGGGTTTATTTATTATTTTTATTATATATGTTAAAAGGATCATGATTTCATAGTCATGTATGCTAATGTTGGACATACGTGGATGAATATGATTCAACCGAATATATGTCGATATTGATCCAAATAGACCGGGACATAACTACTATAATTGAAGTGGTTACTAGGCCACCAAACTTGAAGTAAATATGTCAGGAGCCATTATGCACGACTCGTGATAAGTGCCGGTGGCAGTGCAGCCGGACAAAACATGTGGTAGTGTTTTTATATTAGGGATGAATAAGTTTTAAGGATAAACTTATAAAATTTTAGGAGACAAAAATAGATTTTTTAATAAAATACATAAAAATATTTTAAAAGGTAAATTACCATAATGTTTACTTATGTTTGGGTTGTGTACACTTTTGCTCACTGATTTTAAAAATTGAACTTTATGCTCATTTACGTTTTCGGGGTGTAAACTTATCCTTACTGAAATGTTTTTCACCGTTAACATTTGACGTAAAGCTGATTTGGTAGATTAATGGTTAATAAATAAAAGGCTTACTACTCAAATAGGTGCCCAAACTATGCTTGTAGATCACTTTTGGTGCCTAAACTATTTTTAGCTCTAAATAGGTGCCTAAAGTTTCAATTTTGGTCATTTTAGATGCCTAACCGTTAACTACCGTTATTTTTATTAAAAATATATATATTTTTTATTTTTTATTTTATTTCTTTTTTAATTTAATTTATTTTAACTTAATTTTTTATAAAAACTCTAAATTTCCAAAACTCACAAAATAGCCCCAAATTCGAAATCCCTAACTTTTCCAACAGAATTCACCGCTGATGGTTACGCCACCGCCCCGATATCCATTTTCGGACTATCAAGATCATTTTTCCCAACCACCCATCGCCGGTAAACGGCGGTAGGTGTGTCGATCGGCTTCCTAACGTCGAAAGAAGCTAAAATCGCGAAAGGAAATCGTTGGCACACCTACCGTCGGTTATCGGCGATGGGTGGTTGGAGGAAACGGCCGTGGTGGTGCGGTGGCGATAGTGGTGGTCTCCGATGAGGTAGTAAACGACGACATGACGGTAATTTGGGGATTTGGGGTTTTGAGTTAGGGATTTAGGACTGTTTTATAAAGATTTAAAACTATTAATTTTTTTAGAAAATTAATTATGAATTTTATTTGAAAATTAATTAAAAGAAATTAAAAATTAAAAACATGCCACTTGTCACAATTTAATTGGCTAACGGATTTTTATTAACGGTTAGGCACCTAAAATGACCAAACTTGAAACTTTAGGCACCTATTTAGAGCTAAAAATAGTTTAGGCACCAAAAGTGATATACAAGTATAGTTTGGGCACCTATTTGGGTATTAAGCCTTTTATTAATTAACCTTTAATCTGCCAAATCAGCTTCCCGTTAAATGTTAACGGTAAAAAACGTTTCAGTGAGGATAAGTTTACACCCCGAAAACGTAAATGAGCATAAAATTTAATTTTTAAAATCAATGAGCAAAAGTGTACACAACCAAACGTAAGTGAGCATTACGGTAGTTTACTCTATTTTAAATTATATATAAATTTTAAATTTTTAAAGAGACAATCACCCTATTAACGAAATGCTTTAACCGATCATTGATGATTGAAAATAATTGAAAATGATTTTTTTTCTACCCAAACAAAATGCTTTAAGAGATAAAATTTAGTTATCTGATCATTAATGATCGAAAATGATAAAACACCAAACAATCGGTCATCGATGATTGAAAATGATGGAACACCAAACAAACATTATGATTCCATTGTCTTCATATTTGGATTCCATGTTACATGCCAATTTTGCTATAGCAGCACAAAACCCAGTAAGCCACCGAGCTCTTTCAAATAGAAACAATGGAAGATAAATGAAAGGCAAACGGCCCTCCTAGTAATTGACATGCAGGCACGTCCTTTCTTTCTTTCTTTTTACTTCGTAAAATTTACTGTGATTAAAGTCGATAAACAAAATCTCGGTCAAAGATAAAATATAACTTGTGTACTCTTTTAACTTAAAAATCTTAAAACATTTGACAAAATCGAACCACATTAATAAATAAAATAAATTTTTTATTTGGATAATTATAGATATGTACATGTATGTATTGATATTTTTTGTAGAATGATTTTATTCTCGAGGATCGACCGGCAAAGGTGAATGGCGGCACAGCCATAGTCCCCAATGTCATCAAAGCTGTAGTAATCGCCAGGGACCGTGGCTTTCTTGTTGTTTGGGTAATTTTTTAGTTAACTGCATCAATCGTTTTTAAATTATGACTTGGATTTTAAATTAATATGTATCGACATCATATTAATAAAGTATTTTGTTAATTTGATTATTTGACATAAAATATACTTAAGACGTGTGTAACTACACATATTGCTTAAATCTTATATGTTAAAAAAAGAAATAGTTCTCTCAAATGTTCATCCACTTATCTTGAATCTGATATGTAAAAAAAAATAGCCATCTTAAATTTTATGGACACTGCCTATTTTTACACGGCATATAAGTATGCCCATATTTATATCCCAATCTATATATCTTAAATATTTTCTGCACTAAATCTGAACTGACATTTATTTTTTAAATTGCATCCCTTTTACTCAGATTGTTCGAGAAAACGACTATTTAGGAAGAGTCGTCGAACTCTTTCGTCGTCATTTTTACTCTGCCGGAAAGGGAGGTCCGGCCATAAAGGGAAGTGAGGGTGCAAATCTGGTTGATGGCCTTGTGATAAAGCAAGAAGACTACAAGTTGGTGAAGAGTCGTTGCAGTGCATTCTTTGCTACCCATCTTCATTCATTTCTTCAGAGCTCGGAGATAAATAATCTAGTAATTGTGGGTATGGACTTACAATGTTATAAATACGAGTAGAATGCTCGTAAAAAATTATTAATTTTACTAGATGAATTTAAATGATGTGGCATCTTATTTTTAAGTGATGTTATAAGTTTATTAGACTCGTTGTAGTTTAACTCGATCGGTTACATTTTAGAGTGAATAAAGAGTATGAAATTGAGTTAGATTAACTGCAATGGATCGGATTAAGTTACACTAGGTCAAAAGAAGTGTCACAACATTATCTGAAAATTTTGACATGATACATATGCAGGTGTTCAAACTCCGAATTGCATTAGACAAACTGTGTTTGATGCAGTGTCACTTGATTTCGGCTCCGTCACTGTTATTGTCGATGCCACAGCTGCTGCCACTCCGGAGATACACAACGGTATTTTCGTCTTTGGCCGAGAACTAGATCAGTTTATGGATAGAATCAAATCTCATTTTGCTCAAGCTTGTTTCTTTAGGCCTTATTGTTCATGTTCATATTCTCTCAAATATCGGAAGATATTATGAGTTTAAACATATATTCCGATCCTAACACACTGAGACTTCTAAATTATCTTATGAACCAGCCAATATCATTGACATGAATAACACAGGCGTTGCAACACCAACACTCCAAGAATGGTGCGAAACCAATGCTTGATCCATCATATGATCGAGAGTGTATCGCGTTGTTGTTTTCGTAGTGTCACGGTTTAAAACTGTAACTGTAAGCTTTAAATAAATCGATTGAGTCGGTTTAATCGAAATTGTAAGCCTATTTAGTTTGATATTATATATTTATATGATTTATAGAGGAAAAGTCCTTCGTAGGAGTGAGTATTCGATTGAATCGAATTGAGTAAAAAAATTTCGAGTTAGTTGAGTTGACGAGTCTCGTTTTATAACTCAACTTTATTTGAATTTTTTTTGGGCTGAGCCGAGTTCAGGAAATTAAGATTTGAGTTGAGTTTTTTTTTTTTTTTGCATCAAGTAGAAAAACACACGAAATCTTCTCGATTGGCATCAAAACTCAAAGAAAGAAAGGAGAACTCTCACATTTGGTTACAATCAAGGACAAATTCATAAAGAGGAAGCAGACAAAGAACCCACCTTCCTCATAATATTGCACTATCTTCCCCGTACGTTTACACACACTTCTTCCAGGTAACATTTTTCACATTCACACATCAATGGGTCTCTTCAAATCTGAACGATCATCGGCTCGAAAAGAATCGCCGCCACCGTCCTTTTACCATGCTCCTTTGCCATCCGAATCGTCTGCCGATCATCAAAATTATGTTGTTTTCCCCTACTACCACCACTTGAGGGGAATCCAATGGTGTGATCGACGAGTATTATATGCGGCCACCTTCGTGTTGTTAGCCACCTTGACCTTCGTATTCTGGCCATCGGATCCCGAAATCAAGATTGCCCGGATGCACGTAAACCACATGCAAGTCCATACCAATCCTATCGTGACATTAGATTTATCTTTGGTGTTGACCTTGAAAGTGAGGAATCGGGATGTGTATTCCATGGACTTCACTACCTTGGATGTTGCGGTCGGGTACAGAGGAAAGACGTTGGGCCACGTGAAGTCAGAGCACGGTCATGTGAGGGCGATGGGGTCATCGTATGTCGAGGCAGTGCTCGAGCTTAACGGGGTTGAGGTGTTTTCCGACGTCGTTTATATGCTTGAAGACTTGGCCAGAGGAACTATCCCCTTTGATACTGTCACGGAATTCGTAGGCTGGCTTGGTTTTTCCTTCATTAAGTTCCCTTTGAAGGTAAATAAAACATTAATCTCTCTTTTTAATTTAGTATATTTGCATGGTGATTAGTTATAATAAAAAATTAGAGTAGTGATATCATTTAAAAAAAAAAATAGACTTAAGCATTTGGTTGACATGTAAATTGTTATTATTTTAAAACAATATTAACCATTCAGCTAAAATGTAGATTTATTATTCTTTGAGCACGGTTAACTAGATTTCTGAGTTGCCAACTAATAATATTTGAAAAAGGAAAGAACCAGATTATGTCAAGAGAGATTAAAGCCAATAATTCAACATAATAGAGGGACTAAAACCGTAATTAGACCCTGCAAAATGCACTGAGATGGAGTTGGGTTTCAAAGTGAAATTGTGTTTGTTGTGATAATTGAACAGGCAAAAATATCATGTGAAATTGTGATAAACAGAGCAAGTCAGAATATCATCCGCCAAAACTGCTACCCTCAGGTAAGGCATTTTTATGGTTCTCGATACGAGTGTATATTCGATATATATATATATATATCTAGAATTTAGAAAGATCATATTTTCATGCGGTATCTAAATATGTGTTGGACATGAATGTAAAAAACAAAGATAAAAAAAACGAAAAACCGAAGCAACACAAGCTTCTACACTAAAAGTAGTTTTGCGTGTTCGACTCTTTAATGTTTTTGAAACATTCATATCCGACACATATCGAAACACGAGTACACGTATATGTCTTCAATATACGTGATGATGAAGTTTGCAATCCGGAACTAGTATTATAACATCTGATTTGTTAGCTTGTGTGTTTCATTTATACAGAAATGAACTTGGAAATGGTAGCTGGATCTGGATATCAGGAATGAACTGAAAGATCAGGGCAGTGCAGTGCAAGCTGACAGGTTCAACCTGTGTTCCAGAGTTGTAAATACTGAAAACGTGTTTGTATACATACATACATACATACATACATACATACATACATACATACATGTTTGATGCATTGATTAATCTGTATAAAATGGGATTTTTCATGAAAATCATTTAAATTAATACCATAGGAAGAAACCCAGTTATTATGATTGCCTTTTCAGTCACAAATGCCAAATTGAATGAATCCCACATTGCTTGGTAAATGGAGCGGGGATCTGCGCTTGGGGCAATGACGCAGCTCATGAGGTTCTAACCGAGGCGCGTCTATTGCTGGTTGAAAACTATTTCCAAACCCCCTCTTAGGCCTGGGTTCTGCCTTGGCCTTCGAGAATTTCTGGAAGGGCTCCCTTCGGGGTAAAGCCCTACAATCCTCAGTTTCTTAAGTTTGCTATTAAGGTTTAAAAGTCAAATAAGTGCTTTTTCTTAGGTTTATAAATTATATTTTAGGTTAAGTAAGTACTTAATGTTTTGGGAGAAATGACCGGTTAAGTTAGACAGCCGAAGGGGTGTCTGAGAAATTTTAGGAATTAGGGACTGTTTTGTGAAAATTGAAGAATTTTAAGACTTTTTTGAAAATTATAATTTGTGTAAAAAAGTTGTTTTAAATTTTTAATTTTGAATAAAATAAGATAAATATATTATATGTGGTTAACGATTTTTTAACGGTAATTAATTATGCTAAAATGTATAATTCGAACATTTAAGCATGTTTTAAATAATGTTATGATTTAAGATTATATTTGTTTGTCTAAAAAATGCTTTGTATAAAATTTAAAATCTAATTTTTAACCTTACAAACACTAAACATAATCAAACAAATTGATAAGTAAATTATTTTCCATAATTTAATCATTTAAAATTTCAGCATATATACATTAACTCGATAAATTTAAAAAAGTTTTAATAGGAAGTCGAGTATGTTACATTAATTTGTTTGTTAAGTTCCAATAGGAAGTTGTGTTTAATAAGTATGTTACATTAATTTGTTTAGAACTAAATGATTTTGTTGGAGCATGTTTCAATTTTAACAACAGACAGAATGATATGTTGTATTAAGGCATGGGGTTTAAAGTGCTTTCTGGAACTGAATAAGGAAAATCCCCATAACATTTTGACTTCCCCCAAGCAAAATTCCTAGTTCCACTACAATTATGTCGATTTACACAAAAATGTCAGTTGTCACCAAGTCTAATCCTTCATAATCTTAGCAGTAGCAACAACTACTGAGGGAAGATTGTCTGAAATGTGTAACATTAACCTTTATGATGAACAAGTTTCTTTCCTTTATACATTGAATGAGCAACTTAGCTGCTTGGTTCGCATCCAAAAGTTTCCAACAGTTGCACAAAGTTTGTGGTTATACGATTCTTCTCCAGTTCACCTTTCTGATACTCCAAGGTCAGTGATCTAGAAAGTATAATGCGGCCAAAGTCTCGAAACTTTCACTTCGACCCCTAGCCGAGCATCAAATTGGACAACAATGATAAGTTTAGTTGTCGGGCATTTCTTTTGTTTCGAGGTACTGCTCGTACAAAGAACGATATCTTGCAGGCACGTAATCCTTGAATCTGTTACAGATGACAACAGAGTGTATAATAGTTACAATCTAACAAGGGGGAAGGAAATAAATGGATAGGCTAAAGATTATCAATGGTGTAGGTATGACAAACTAGTAAATTGTTTCTTTGCTAGTGTTGCAAACTATCCCTCACAAGTTAAAATAAGATCACTTTAAGGCTCTAACACATTTAATGACTTTGGACAATGTTGGATTTAGCTTAAGAAATTTCAATCTTCAACATGTGAGGGAGCTGTGGAAAGAAAGAGTAGCAGGTATTCAACAAAACAAAGCATTTTATGGCTAATTTGATGCTCCTTCTTTTCCTTATGGTGCATGGTTTACTCTGGACATTGTTTCGGTTTTCCTCCTGAGTTCATTAACAACAATGATTTTCTTGAACTGTGTTTTTCCTCTCTTTTTTTTCTTCTATGTTTCATTTTTCTTCTTTTAAGCAACTATGTCATTCTTCTACCTTTTCCTCCAAAATTCATCTGATGCTTTCAATTATACGATGCCCTAACGGACAATGGAAGAACCATCGAGGTAGAAATGCATCATCAATCCAACCTTCAAATTTAAAGCTATATTTTAGGTGACAACCATTTTAGAGTAGATGAATACCTTTCAAGAAGAGGAAGCCTCTCAGGACCTGAAAACAATCTCACAATGCATTGCAGAAGATTACCAATCATTATCACTTTAGACTTCATTTCCTTCATATAACCCACAAACTGTTTGTATTCTGCAGGACTAAGTTTCTCTTTTAGCTAAAGGCAAAGAACATTTTCAGAAAAATTCCATAATCCGAATCAGCTAGACAACACCATAATCAACCGAAGTTTAGCTTGTATTGTGAATTTGAAGAGGAAAGCAACCAAAGAAAAGTTAACAGAAATCACTACAGAAGATAGTTCAACAATTAAACAAGGAATGAAAGCGTGTCTTTTCTATTTAATTTCTCTAGAGGCTCCAAAAATAGGTTTCTGAACTCTAGTTGTAACGTCATTACAAAACTTACAAAAGAACATTTTATAATGTTTTTAAATAGTATTTCATTCCTACCCAACACCCGCAATGATTTAATAATTTCTTATTTTGTAATACAAGCCATTTCTTTGAGTTCCCTTGAGCATACTTTTTCTAAATCTTTTAAATAAACCTGGATTTTATTTTTAAATAATACACAACTTTTTCTAATGTAAGATCCTATTGCATCTATTTACATATCTCTGACACTTGGAACCTTTATACTAAAGGTTATGCAGTTCATAAGATTAGGGGAGGAACGTTTATACTAAAGGCTATGCAGTTCATAAGATTAGGGAAGGAACTAAGGAAAAAAATAAAAAAGTGCTAAAGCCATATCCACCAAGTTAGTTTCTATTTTCAAGTAGTATTTGGTTGATGAAGTGAAGAAATTAGATAGAGAAACTTTTTGGGTTTGAAAGCAAGAACCACTTTTAGCAACGAGAACGCTGCAATTTTGTATCACTAAGAAACTGTGATAAATCAACATGTTCTAGAGTTAGCATGTTGGCTTGTGTCTGTGCTAAAAAGGGTCTGGAACTTCCAACTAAATATTTCGATTGCTGACATATATAAGAAATTATGGAAGAAGAAGATACATTTTACCTGAATCAGAAAAGCAGAACCTTTTGATTCCTCGGCACCCCGTTGTTCAGCACTTACATGAAGATCATTATTTTTATGCTCGAGAAACTTAGCCTCCACCTCAGCAGCTCTAGCATCCTGATGTAGTAAATGAATATTAGCATTCAAAATATATGTAGCATCAGAATGATTGTTGTGTTTCACTGTACTTACAGTAAGAGGAAGATCTCTTGGCCTTGATCTTTGGGCATCTGATGCATTAACACTGGAACTTCTATCATGTTCTATAAGTAGTACCTTGCGTTTCTTCATAGAACATGGCACAAGTTGTTTCTCTTTACTTTGTTGTTTTTTCAATGAAAGATCATCACTCAAATCAATACTATCATGATTCGGATATTGTATTTTCTCCTTCCCAGTAATTAACAACTTTTTTTCTTTGGCCATTGGATCACTTGATCGCTTCAACCTTTTCAAATCCATACAGGGAGTGAAACATGAAAGATTGGCAGGAAGAATATCTCTGAGATGGCTTGAGCTGTTGTTCCTTTTAACTACTAACAGAGAAGATAGTTTGTCTTTGGCGTGAGGTAGATCCATTGATGTAGACTGCAAAAACTTGTTATTAAGATACAACCCATATGAAGGAAAAAGATGAAACATAAGTTATTCAAAAGGATGAGGTTAGGCATAGAAAACAATATATACCGAAGCAGAGAGCTTTTCTGGGTAAGATTTGTCCCGAGACTGAGCAGCTTTTATATCCACACTTGTTCCTATACAAAGAAATACAATGTAATTAAGTAGCACTTCTCATCTACCATGCCGAATAGTTTATTAATGATGGATATATATAGCTCATTTTTCATAATTTAGTACTGGAATGTAAAATGACTAGAGAAGTCATCAGATTAAATTAATTGAACTGTTGTGAACCGAACCTATGTCAGGAAAGGCCACAAGTTTTGATTCTTTAATTAAGGCTTAAGTTGCTTTTTTATTTCTTTCCTTAGGTCTCATAATTGTGCTTTTGTTTCAATTGATTTATTTCCCTTCTAGAATATCTTTCCTATTTATGTAATAAGATTGGTCCATATTTAAAGGAACAGGTATATAACAATAAAACCTAAGCAAAAATTTCCATCAAAACCCCTAAAGAGATCAGAGCCTCTCTAAAGAAGTGAACTATTAATTTCCCCTTGAAGTGATCCTGTTTGCATATTCTTAACATGAACTTATCATTACTTTGTCAGGTAAAAATGAGGGAAAGAAAATGTAGAATCAAAGAAAAGAAAGTGCAGAGAAAAAAGGCTAGAGAAAACCATGAGGCGAAATTAAAACATCGAATAGAAGAGTATGCTACCTGATGAAGATTCCTTAATCCCCTCATCAGGAGCTGATGCTGTAGAGCATGGACTTAAATCTGCACGAAAATAGGAAACATAGTTGGTGACAGCATGATTAAGAATGCTAATAAAAAACTTCAGACTTCATATCTTTATAACTAAAAGAAAGCTTGCCTTAAAAATAGCTCCATCAATAATTTTGAACATTATAAAGACCGAGAGACATAAATCAAAGAAACGGGACAGCAGTAACATTATTAAAGGGCACTTAACCAATGCTTTTGTGGTCCGCTAGTTCTAGTTCTGGCTTTGCAGGAACATGGGTTCCTCCATCTCGAAAGAAACGAGTCAGCGTAAAAACAGCATCACCAAATTTGTTGTAACACTGCAAAAGCGAAGAGGAATAAGCAGAATCCTTAAAATAAAGGGTTGTTTCATTTTCTAGAAGTATACCTTAATATGAGGTTGTATCCAAACTGATATTTGAGACTGACGATTTGGTTGAGCAAACCTGTAAAGATCTCAGAAGATAAAGTAACCATGAAAGGCAAAATTGTTAATAAGTTGACCAAATTAAGAACAGGTTTTAGGGAAATGCATTTAACAGTTGAAATTTTCTGAAAACCTCATCCATACAGTTTCTACTTGAATGAACTATAACATGCAAAATAACAGTCAACATCATAAAACCTGCAAAGTAGTTAAACTAGGAAACTTACATATATATATATATATATATATATATATATATATTCTGCAGGTCTTAACTTAGAAGTGATATACATGCAATATTACAAAAAGAAACAAGAGATAAGAAGACACGACATAACCAACATTATATATAACTCCATGAATGAACCTTAGATAGTACATCCAAGTTTACTACTAAAATGCTAACTTTACAATAGGGACTTTTAAGTAAAATGTGAAATCAATTTATTAATGAGCACATCAATAACAGTTTTAACCCTCACTAGAGGAAAAAGAAAAACAATACTAGAAATAACAGTTTTAAGTAAAATTGTTCATATGACAGTTTCAAATAATTACTGCAACATGGACGATACTTGGATGAAAGATTACAAGAAAGGATAACAGAAAACAAATACCTTTCATCACAAAAGATAATCACTCCATAATCATGGCGATGACGGATAACTCGTCCGACTGACTGATTTACAGCTCTTGATGCTTGTTGGTTGTACCACTCTTCTCCAGTTAACAACTTAAGCATCTGATGAAATCAGCACAGAACTTGTTTACTTTAACAATTAAAAAAAATATGTTAAGATTAAAAAACATCTTTACTCGAGCAATATCTGCATCAGTCATCACCTTACATCCTTCCCTGGGTGATTGCGCCTGTAGGTCCAAGTAATCACGTTTGAGGGGATATGGAAATAGTTTTGAACCAGATAATTAAATTGGTTGTAACCTTTTGTTGCAATGCTTTGAAGGTTTTTGCCGATTTAGACAGAGGAGTAGAGCTGGCAATTTATACTTATGATCCAGTGCTGGAAATGCTAATTGGTGATCATGAAAGGTTCATACAAATCATAATTAATGTCATGGGGAACTACATTAAATGCACGAAAAAAAGGAGACATTCTAGTTTTTCATACCAGCAATGTTGAGGGTGATTCTTTGCTTGTTCTATCTCATGCCTTGGTTATCTTAGAAAGTGTAGAATTGGATGCCATTATCATAGCAGAAAATTCAGTTGAACTGGAGACTTTAGCAAAGTTAGGATCAAGAGTCAAAATGGAAGCATTATTGTCGGTTCTCAAACCATATTTAACTAGGCCAAAAAAAGTAATGAAGAATATTTGGTCGAATCACTTAAAAGATTTTCCGAACGAAATCGAAAGGAGAACATATTTTGATTGCTCGGCTTTAGCTTATGTGTTTGATGTTTGTGTGAATAATGCATTGATTGACATGTCGAAACAAATACTTTTCCAATACTTCTATGAAGGTTACTCCCTATGGAGATGAAGATGATCGATGCAGCAAGTGGAGGGGCTCTTGTAAACATGACTCCGAATGCGGCTAGATATTTAATTTATACTATGGCCGCTAACTCTCAACAGTTTCTCCCTCCTAGTGAACCCTCTCGACAAGCTCACGGGATAAGTACAGTTTCTTTAGAAAATAAAATTGATAAGTTAGCTGATATAGTTCAATATCTTGTTGTAGGCAAAATATGTACAACTAGACTATGCGAGATATGCACAATGCCGGACCATTCTACTGATTGTTGTCCAATGTTACAAGAAGATGCTGCCACACAAGTAAATGAAGTGGGAAGTTTTTCGGGACCTCCCCAAAAGCCATACAACCCTCACGCCAACACCTATAATTCGGGGTGGAAGGACCATCCGAACTTCAACTATGGACCAAATCCCAGACCGAATCAAGCTTATCAAATCACCTGCACCACAACAACATCAACTGCAAAAACTGTCGTTGGAGTCAATTGTCGAACGTTTGGCGTTATCCCAAGAAAAGTTTCAACTAAAGACCGAAGCACACTTTCAAGAAATTGACAAACACATGAGTCAACTTGCGTTAGCAGTGAGTCGTTTAGAATCTAAAGGGAAATTGCCATCTCAAACAGAACAGGATCTACGACAAAATGTTAGCGTTATCACCATTTGAAGCGATACTGTAGTCGAAACCAAGATCTTAGAGAAAAATGTCGCATAGTCTAAGGAAAATAAGAAAGAACCGAAAGCGCAGACGAACCCTCCCACTCCCTCACCATATGATGTTCTACCTCATTTTCCATCGAGGTTAATTAAACGTAACAAAGAAGCCGAGGAGAAGGAGATTCTTGATGTGTTTTGTAAAGTGGAGGTAAACATACCTCTCCTTGATGTGATTAAAAAGGTTCCACTGTATGCCAGATTCTTGAAGGACCTTTGCACAAACAAACGAAGGCTTACTAGTAATGAGAAGGTAAACTTGAGAGAAAACATTTTAGTTGTTTTTCAAGGTAAGCTTCCACCCAAGTACAAGGATCAAGGTATGTTTGCTATCCTTTGTAAAATAGGTAAGGTAGGAATAAAACATGATATGTGTGATTTTGGTGCTTCCATAAATGTTATGCCATTTTTTGTTTACAACTTACTTAGGGTTGAGCCTTTGAAGGAAACAAGAGTGACAATCCAGCTCGCCGATAGATCCGTCATTTATCCTGAAGGACTCATTGAGAACGTGCTAGTTAAGGTAAACGATTTAATTTATTCGGTAGATTTCTACGTGATCAACATGGAAAATGACCGAACCAACACTTCCTCTGAAATTCTACTTGACCGACCATTTCTGAGCACGACACATACTAAAATTGACATTAGGAGTGGAATTCTTACCATGAATTTCGACGGTGAGGTTGTTAAATTTGACGTTTATAAGGCGATAAAATATTCAGATTCTATGAAAAACATTAGCTTCGTTGATATTTATGAGCCTTTAGTTGATGAATTTGTGAAAACTAACTTATCTGATGATTTGTGCAGGGAATTGGAGGATCACGACGAAGAAATTAGGGAGTTGAAAAATATTTATTCTATTTATTTTGACTTGCACCTAACTCCGTCGAAAACTAAAATGTTACCTTCCATTTTGCAGACACCGGATATTGAGTTGAAACCAATGCTAGAACATTTGAAGTACACATTTTTGGGCGAAAGTGATATCTTTCCTATCATTATTTTGAACAAGCTTTCAAAGCTTAAAGAAATCCGAGAAAAAGCTTACGTGAATACTCGAACATACAAGAAAAAACAAAAGAACTCCATGATCGTAAAATTTCTCTTAAGGAAGTTCTCAGTTGGACAACGCGTAAGAAGTGGAGGAAATATTTCTCGCAAAGCCTGTAGTCAGAATCAGGTCGTCGAGCTAACGACATAAAATAAAGCACTAAATGAGAGGCAATCTATTTTTATTTTTATTTTATTTTTATATTTTTCTTTTTATATTTTCAGGTATCCTAAATATTTTTTATCGAACTTTCATGAAGATAATTGCAGTGATTTTGGTCGAACAAAGCATAATTTCCAATCCATGGAAATACTTCATGTGAGGAGCAGCATCAGACCCGTGCATGCCATTTCACTAACGGCCCACGTTAGCAAACCCTTCCCCCACCTTACCACCCTGACTCTGCACATTTTGTTTCGTTCCCCCTTAGCAATTCTTTGAAACTCAATGAAGTGCACGGTCGTCTCAACTTCATCGAGTCCAACATTGCCGAGATTTTGTTCCACGCAATGCATTACTATTCAACCAAATATGGGATCTTGTTCCACGGTCTACACAATCTGTCGTAGGGTGCAAATGGGTATTCTGTGTGAAACGGCATGTTGATGGCTCTGTTGATCGATACAAGGCTCGATTGGTAGGGAAAGAGTATTCTCAAGAAGCTAGTCGTGACTACTTTGAGACTTTTAGTCATGTGATGAAACATGTTACAGTACGTATTATTTTCACTCTTGCCCTCCATCATTCATGGCCCATCAAGCAACTTGACATTAATAATGCCCTCTTAAATGGCACCTTACATGAGCAAGTTTATCTAGAACAACCTCTGGGGTATGTTGATTCTACTCACCCATCTCATATTTTTCAGTTCCGTAAAGCCTTGTATGGACTCAAGCAAGCCCCAATGGCATGGTATGTTGAACTCTTTCAATTTCTCATTCACTTTGGTTTTACAAAATCAAAGGTTGATGTCTCTCTCTTCATCTATAATGCAAAGGGAGTTATTTTATACTTTTTAGTCTACGTGAAAGATATTGTGCTTATTGGTAAAAACACTGATTTTATTGCACATTTCACCAACATGAATATAACCCGCTTATCCGTTCAAGTGTAAGGAGAATGGAACCCACTTATCTCTTCAAGCGTAAGGAGAATAGAACCAGTCTATTCGTTTAGACGTAAGGAAAATGAAACTCACTTATCCGTTCAAGCGTAAGAAGAATAGAACCCGCTTATTCGTTCAAGTGTAAGGAGAATAGAACATACTTATCAGTTGAAGCGTATAGAAAGTGGAACCCGCTTATCCGTTTAAGCGTAAGAAGAATGAAAGCCATTTATTTGTTTGGATGTAAGGAGAATAGAACCCGTTTATCCGTTCAAGCGTAAGGAGAATGGAACTCGTCTATCTGTTTAGGCATCAAGAGAATGGAACATGTCTATTCGTTCAAGCGGAAGGAGAATGGAACCCATTTATCCGTTCAAGCGTAAAGAGACTAAAACCCATTTATTCGTTTAGACGTAAGGAGAATGGAACCCGCTTATCATTTCAAGCATAAGGAGAATGGAACCCGCCTATCCTTTCGGGCATAAGGAGGATGGAACCGTCAAGCAAATTGGCGATCAACAAAAAATAGTGTCTTTCGTTCTTTGCTCTATCCCTATTTCAAAGGAATAAGAAAAGAGAGCAGCCGTTGTCACTAAATTTTTGAATATGACAAGAAAAAAGAGAATAATCAACCCCCAAATATGCTCAGATTTAAATCAAATCAGCCATAAATCAAATCTAAATCTGCATTAAATGAAAAAGGGAAAGAATCACCCAAAAATAGGGATTTATTTTATTCTGAATATTTGCATTTTAGGTATGGAAATTACCTATATAAATGGTTGAACCCCTTTGTAAAAATAGACATAGAGTTTTAGACAGTTTTACAGAGAGTTTTACACAGTTATACACACAGTATTCATTCGAATTCACTAGGGAAACGCTGCAAAAAAACTCTGAAAAATTGTACCAATTTGTTGGAAATACAAAGCTTGAGGTATTCTTTTTGAGGTATTTTTTAGTTCTTGTTTTCTTTTTCTTTTTTATTTTTATTTGTTTATTTTGAATATGTGAAAAAGAATGAATGTTCGTCTTGTTTGAGCCTTGAATTACTATAATCGGATTTCCAATAAAGGGTGATCGGGTTTTAAAGATTTTTAAAGTGGGGGGGATTTTGATTATTTTTTTAAAAAAAGGAAAACAATTTTTGTTTGGTTTTGGGAATTTTAAAAGTGGATTCAAGTTGGGATTTTAAAAAGGGTTTGTTTCGGTGTTCTTCAATCCATGAAGAATATCAAGAACACTTGAGAAAAGTAAAAGTTGGGTGTTTGATCCGTTTTTTAAAAAGAAAGTTTTAAAGAGTGTTATTAGAGTTGGGATTTTAAAGAAAGTTTTAAAAACTGAAACTTAATTAATGCGATGTCCTATTGAAGGAAAGTGACGGGTTAGTGCCAGAAATGTTGGCGGTGATTTGAGTTCACTTTCTAGATGATGGGTCCGTTAAAATGAGATCATATTCATAAATGGAAAAAGAGTTGAATTTGATACGAACTTGCAGATTCTGACATTAAAATGTTTTGTAATCGGGTAGGTACCAATTTTTGGGCGTTGTGGGGGTGTTAATCCTTCCCCACGCGTAACCAACACCGAACTTGTTTTTTGTTTTTCGTAGACCAAAATTTTGTTTTAATAAAATAAAATGATTTTATTAAAATGACCTATTTTTAGGTGATCCAATCACACTGTTTAAAAGATTGGTGGCGACTCCGTTGTTGTTTTGTTTTTATAAAACGTTGAGCCTAAAAAAGATTATGATAGCTTGGCGACTCCGTTGGGGATACTTTTTGTTTTTACAAAAAATAGAGTCAAGCTACAAGCCGATCACACTTTGTTTTAATTTTTGAATTTGCTAAGTTCGTATAAAATTTAACGTAATTGTCCATTTATGAATATGATTTCATTTTACACATTTAACATTGTTATTTTTCTTCTTTTGTTGTTTTACATATTTGTTTGTTACATGCATCTCATATTTAGAAGGGGCCGAGTCTAATGTGCGTTACTCAAGTAGAAAATAGTTTTTCGCAATGGATAGAATACTTCTTCAAAAAGAGGAAGATTATTCAAGAACTCATAACAAGGATCTTGGTCCTCGAAGGTATCAATGAAAGGGGCAATGAAGAATGGTTTACTAGTCATAGAGACAATGCTATAAGATTCTAGGAATGGGACGAGTTCGACACAAGTGTCATGACCCAAGTCTAGGATGTAACCATGCATGTTATGATGTTGGCCAAAGAAGCTGCAGCTCTGCGCCAGTATGTTAGGGCAATTGGGGAAGTGGGTCTGAGACTCTTGTGGCTGATCGAAGAAATAAATGGGTGCTTGAGCTGATATGTACTCATGATATAATTCAAAATCTTTTGAAAAACTAATTCTAGAGTAATACCTTAATGGAATCGATGGCCCTTCACCTGCATTCATATTTTTTATTTGTTTGCATTAGTAGTTTACATCATTGCATATACTTACGCTTAATAAGACATTTCAAAATAGCTAGAACTTCACACAAATACGCTACTCGTTCCCAGACTTGAGCCATGGCCACAGAAGATATGTTGACGACCTTAGAGAATAGCCACAAGGGTACCCAAGATAGACTCGATAAAATGGAAAAAGACTAGAAGGAAGAAATTGCGCAAGCTCAGAGAAGCACTATCAGCCAAAAAGCTGCTATGTTGGGATTTAGAGACTCAAAAAGAGGAAAGACGGTTAAATCCGTAGGTGTTTTATTACCCCAACCCGGGATGGCTTGTGAGATATTTCCATCAAAGGGGAGTTTCCATATCCATATGGCAGAAACCTCAGTTCATATACTAGTAAAGTATAAGATAAATCATGGGGAGAACCAAGGCGTTAAGGTTCTCAATAAAGCAAACGAAAGGACCAGAGCGAATAAGAAGCTAGAAGACCGTTGTGTCAATCTCGAAGAGATCATCAGAGTTCTACAAGGAGGAAACATTTATGGCGGCAAAGATGCTAGGGATCTAAGTCTAATGTTTGACTTGGTGATTCCCCAAAATTTAAATCTCTTGACTTCAAGAAGTATGAAGGGACCACTTGCCCTTTGGCGCACTTGACCATGTACTGTCGAAAAATGTCACTACACCTGGAAAATTAGAAACTACTTATTTATTGTTTCCAAGATAGTTTACCGGGGTCTACTACCCGATGGTATACCCAGTTGAGCCAGGTCAACATACAAACTTGAAGAGATTTGTCAATAGCTTTCCTTGAACAGTACAAGCATGTGATAGATATGGTCCCAAGCATGATCGTTCTACAAGATATAGAACAAAGGCCCAATAAGAGTTTCCACCAGTACGCCTAAAGGTGGCGAGATATGGCAGCCCAAGTTCAACCTCTATTTTTGGAAAATGAGGTTACTCCAATGTTTGTGGAGACTTTAAATGATCATTTCTACAACCATATGTTAAACCATTCTACCAAAGGTTTCACAAACATGGTTATGAATGAGGAATTGATATTAACAACCATCAAAAGTGGAAGACTCGAGGAAGGGGAATATGAAGAGCGCCTATAACTACTCTAGCTAGGAAATCTTGTCACGAATTAAATAGGTCAAGATTGGCTAGAATTCACCCATGCCTTCCTAAAATAATGCTCAGATAGTAAAGGATTTTCCTAGACGATATTGGGGTCATGCTTAGAACCAACCCTTTTTCTTTTACCCGCGAGCATTAAGGATCTTTTGTAAGGGCTTCTATGTTAATCTACTTGTTCTAAAGATGCATTCCATTTATCTTCTCAAGTGGACAACATTTTATTTTTATTTCTTTTCATTTTTCATCCATTTCTCTTCTGAAATACATCTTCTTTGCAGAGTCCTCATTATTAATTGTATGAATGATTCTTAAATCTAATCCTGAGATAGAAGGGAAATAAAGTGTGTTCAGGATTAATGAGGAGATCCCATTTTGAGTGAATTTTCTTCTCAGACATTGTTGTTAAGATCTTTGAATGAAGTGATAACTTTAAAATATCTACCAACTGAAGATTACTTCTCTTTGATGATATCTGTGTGTGAAATGACATTTGGCATTCCTTCATTTCCCTTTACGAATAAGAAAATGAAAAAATATCCCTTGCTGTCCCCTTTGAGCCCTATATTTTTCTTATGATTGAACCCTAATCAAGGATCTCTCCTCACACTAGGGGCAAAGAGGATGAAAGGTTGTTTACAAGCAAGAAAAAAAACATATCAAATCAAGTTGAATGTCCTAAATTCAAAATAAAAGGACAAAGAGAAAAAAAGAAAAAAAAAGAAAGAAAAGAAAAAGAAAGAAAATAAAAAGGAAAGGAAAGGAAAGAAACAAAAGCTAAAATGAGAAAGAAAATTTGAAACAAGAGAAAAAACATGTACAAAGCTCTTCAAATGATACATGTGCCAGAAAAGGAATTGAACTCTAGGGTGAAAACCCAAAATGGGCAGTTTAGAGTGATCCAGAGAATAAAAGAAGAGAGATCTCATCAAGAAAAGTTGATCCTTGGTTTAGTCACCCTTAAATATGTATTTGAGCCTATATATCTTTTTTGTAGCTCGAGCCCAACCTACATTACAAGCCTTTAAAGACCATTTGGATCACACATGAATACCAAAGAAAATGAGTTTGTTTTCAAAACATATTCCGCCTAATTGAGTTAACCTTTCTTCAGGGACCTATAAACTTCTAATGTCTGATTGAGGTTAGAAAAGTGGGAAAATTGAAATTTGGGGAGTGGGTGAGTTAAAGGGAGCCACCTAAAAGTGGGGCATTATCCAGTTGATAGATTCATGAATCATTCATACTATGAATTTTGGGGCATCTGACTTTGCTCTTTTCCCATGTTTGCCATGACTTCTTTTTAAATTCTAGCCTTGTCTTGTATCTTACAAGTATATTAACACAGATTCATGAAAGACAAAAGATTTCTTGGTGTTGATCCCAACCATAGGGAACCGTAGGGTAAAATGTTTGCCATCGCATCAGAAAGTAATAGAGTGGCTCGCTAATATAAATGATGACAATTGAACTTCAGATTGAATGAGGGCATCACCTTGCATGAGGAAGGTAAAAACACATGAATGTGAGATCAACCATGTTGTCAAGCAAGACCCGCGCATGAAATGAAAAAACCCTAAAACAAAAAAAAAGATAGAGTTGCGCCCATTGGGCAAACCATCCACCAATTGGGGCAATTTATGTTGACCAAGAATCCAAGATCCCTGACTTTGTTAGGCGCGAGAGGAAGAGATTAAAATGCAAATATCATTCGAAGACATTTAAGGTGGAGATTCCCCTATGAGTAATTTGGAAACTCACAGGGAGCATTAAAAGAAGGTTTAAGCGTATTTCAAGAAACATCAGAAAATCTAAGGCTTTTTGAATTAGGGAGAGAATGTCTTTCACTCAATACTGATGTATCAACTACAATGATAATGAGATTTGCGAAATGCAAGGTATTGACATGTGAGGACCAGATGTTTCCTATGAAGCCAAGGGGCAGAAGGAATAAGAAATGGCAAAGCAGAGACAGTGGAGATGGCTGCTTGTCTGGGTTAGACGAGCAAGTATACAAAAATAATATTAAAAAGGAAACTATATAAAATTGGCATGCATTCATGTTTTAGACATCCTTAGGTGTATGATCATCACAATCACATCAATCATTGAATTTTGACAAGAATACGAAAGCTTTCACAGCAAAAGAACCTGCTTATCCGTTCAGGCATAAGGAGAATAAAACATGCCTATCCGTTTAGGCATAAGGAGAATGAAACCCGCTTATCCGTTAAAGCGTAAGGAGAAGGGAACCCGCTTATCCGTTCAAGCGTAAAGAGAATGGAACCCGTCTATCCGTTCGGACGTAAGGAGAATGGAACCTGCTTATCCGTTCAAGCGTAAGGAGAATGGAACCCACTTATCCGTTCAAGCGTAAGGAGAATAGAACCCGCTTATTCGTTCAGGCGTAAGGAGAACAAAACTCGCTTATTCATTCAAGTATAAGGAGAATGGAACCCGCTTATCCATTCAAGCGTAAGGAGAATAAAACTTTTCTATCCGTTCAGACATAAGGAGAATAGAACTCACTTATCCGTTCAAGCGTAAGGAGAATGGAACTCGCTTATCCGTTCAAGCGTAAGGAGAATGAAACTCGTCTATCCATTCAGACATAAGACGAATAGAACCTACTTATTCGTTCAAGAATAAAGAGAATGGAACCCTCTTATCTGTTCAAGCGTAAGAAGAATAGAACATGTCTATCTATTCAGACGTAAAGAGAATGAAACCCGCTTATACGTTCAGGCGTAATGAGAATAGAACCCGTCTATCCGTTCATGCATCAGAAGAATAAAACTCGTCTATTCGTTCAGGCGTAAGGAGAATGGAACCTGCTTATCCATTTAAGTGTAAGGAGAATAGAACTCGTCTATTAGTACAGATGTAAAGAGAATGCAACCCACTTATCCTTTCAAGCATAAGGAGAATGGAATCCGCCTATCCGTTCGGGCATAAGGAGGATGGAATCGTCAAGCGAATTGGCAATCAATGAAAATTAGTGCCTTTCGTTCTTTGCTTTATCTCTGTTTCACACGAATAAGCAAAGAGGGGCAGTTGTTGTCACTAAATTTTCGAATATGGAAAGGAAAAAAGAGAAGAATCAGCCCCCAAACCTGCTCAAATTCAAATCAAATTAGCCCTGAATCAAATCTGAATCTGCATTAAATGAAAAAGGGAAAGAATCACCCAAAAATAGGGATTTATTTTATTCTGAATTTTTGTATTTTAGGTATGGAAATTACCTATATAAGTGGTTGAACCCCTTTGTAAAAATAGACAGAGAGTTTTAGATAATTTTATAGAGATTTTTACACAATTTTTATTCGAATTCACTAGGGAAACGCTGCGAAAAAGCTCTAAAAAATTGTACCAATTTGTTGGAAATACAAAGCTTGAGGTATTTTTTAGTTCTTGTTTTCTTTTTTTCTTTTTATTTGTTTATTTCGAATGTGTGAAAAAGAATGAATGTTCATCTTGTTTGAGCCTTGAATTACTATCATCGGATTTCAAATAAAGGGTGATCGAGTTTTAAAGATTTTTAAAGTGAGGGAAATTTTGATTCTTTTTTAAAAAAGGAAAAATAATTTTTGTTTGGTTTTGGGAATTTTAAAAGTGGATTCAAGTTGGGATTTTAAAAAAGTATTTGCTCCCGGTGTTCTTCAATCCATGAAGAATATCAAGAACACTTGAGAAAAGTAAAAGTGGGGTGTTTGATCCGTTTTTTTAAAGAAAGTATTAAAGAGTGTTATTAGAGTTGTGCTTTATACTCACATGTTTTTAACCACTGTTTACTTTCAAATTTAGTCTCGGGTTTTAATCTTTTTAATTCCATCACTGTTTTGATTTCTTTTTTATTTGAACTTTTAGTATTATTTAACCCTTTATTTTTTTGACATTTTTAAACTAAATTTTAGTTTGTACATATTTTTTGTTCCAAAAAAAGCCCGATTCACATATGGTGTTGACCCTCTTTAGGGAAGGATACACATTCCTTTTAAAAAAAATCCTTTTATTTATTCTCTTTTTAATTTGTTTAAGATTTTTGCATTCATTTAAATCTTGTAAATATAATTGTTTAAATTTGTTTTCTATGTTTTTTTTATTAATTAGATTATTTCCTAAAACACCGAATCATTAATGTTTTAATTAAATTACTAGGTTAGATAAATCTCCTAGGATTAGGTACTTAAATATCTTAGTTAGAGCCTTTTAAAACAAAAATAGAAAAACACTTCTCACTTAAATTAATAAAACACACTTAATCTAACCCTAAAAAGTAAAATTTACATAGATTATACATTAGGTTAATAATCACTAACTTAGAATAAATAAAAGCTTTAACACACTAATTATTTCATTGTCTGTCTGATTAAAAACTGGAACTTACTTAATGCGGTGTCCTATCGAAGGGAAGTGACGGGTTAGCGCCAGAAATGTTGGCAGTGATTTGAGTTCACTTTCTAGATGATGGGGCCGTTAAAATGAGATCATATTCATAAATGGACAAAGAGTTTAATTTTATACGAACTTGCAAATTTCAACATTAAACATTTTGTAACCTCCTAGGTACCAATTTTTGGGTGCTAATCCTTTCCCACGCGTAATCGACTCCGAACCCATTTTTGTTTTTCACATACCAAAATGTTGTTTTAATAAAAAATGATTTTATTAAAATGATCCATTTTTAGGTGATCCAATCACACTATTTAAAAGATTGGTGGTGACTCTGTTGTTTTATTTTTATAAAACGTCGAGCCTGAAAAAAGGGTTGCGACACTTGGTCTCCTTCAGTATCTCACATTTACTTGTCCAAATATTTATTTTGCCGTGAATCGTCTGTCGCAATACATGCATGGTCCTTCACTTGTACATTGGACAACAACTAAGTGCATCATGCGTTATCTCAAAGGAACATTATGCCATGACATTCTTTTTCGTTCAGCATTTTCCCTTCATTTCACCGCCTTTGCCGATGCGGACTGGGGAGGATCCTCTACGGACGGTTGATCTACTATTGGATATGCTATTTATCTTGGATCTAATCTTATTTCTGAAAAGTCAGCTCGTCAGAAAACTGTTTCTCGTTCTTCCACAGAAGCTGAATATCGTGCCATGGCAAATGCAACTGCTGAAGTGCTTTGGGTCCAACATCTTCTTCATGAAATTATCGTGGCATTACCAAAATCACCATCTCTCTTCTGCGACAATCTCAATGCCACATAGTTTTGCAAAAATCCAGTTTTTCATTATCGTAAAAAACATCTTACCGTTGATTACTTCTTTGTTTGTGACTTAGTTGCTGTGGGTTTCCTACTTGTTCAACACATTCCCTCTAAAAGCTCAGATTGCGGACATACTCACCAAACCGCTTGGTCGTAATCTCTTCATCCATTTTCGGTCTAAGATTGGAGTCTCCGATGGATCCTCTATCTTGCGGGGGCGTTTAAGGATAAAGATAAGATGATTTAACTTTTATCTCATTCAAATCCATAAGATAACTCTTAATCAAATATCATTCAAATCCTATCTCTATCTCAATCTTATCTTATATTTAAATATTTGATTTTCCTTATCTTGTATATAGGTCAATTTGTAAGCCTATATATAGCTCAATTGTAAACATTATCAAATATACAAATCCTTCACGTCCCTTTCCAATCCAATAGGTATGTACCATATAGCTTAATCATCCTATACTATTATTTTATAATAACTTCGATGTTTACAGATATAATTGCGGGATATTCGTCATTAAGTTCATGCAATATCTACCAACAGAGCATTACCGTTCTGTGGTAAGTTGCCATATTATGTCGTGTTCTTGATGAGTTAAAAGATCACATTCAGGGTTTGTAATGTATGCCGACTTTGTATTTCCATTCTAGCGTGTTAAACCGGGGGATAGATTTTTCTTGTTATATGAGATCATCAATCATAAGGAGAACATGTGTCGGGGAAAGGTTTGTAAAGCTGCAATGAAGTTACAGAAACGGAGGCAATCTCCTCCTGCAAAGCAGGACCGTCAGTCGATCGTGAAGTTCAAAACATGACCGAGGTAAATGTCGTGCAAATCATTTCAGTTACTACTATAACTTGTAACCTGTATTTCGTATTACACTTAACTAACACCAATTTACCTGTAT
Source organism: Hibiscus mutabilis (assembly GCA_019671005.1). NCBI lineage: Eukaryota > Viridiplantae > Streptophyta > Magnoliopsida > Malvales > Malvaceae > Hibiscus > Hibiscus mutabilis. The sequence continues at coordinate 80,373,534 of CM033714.1, forward strand.
CAAAACAGTGCTAGTTTTGGAACTAGATTTCTGAACTGTGCTGATTAATCCGGATATAACTGAAGCAATGAAGTTGAGATTTTTTTTTTTTTTTGTGTACAAGTTTATTTCCCTGGGTACAAGTTTAGACTTTCCTTAGATATAGTTAGTTTATTCTACACAATAAAATCTATTGTATTTCCTTAGTTTAGTTTAATCAACGGAGAAGGGTTTTCTCTATATTTTTCTCCTCTCAAAATTAACATGGCCTATGAGCATAAAATTCAGAATTGGGGATTTTTTGAATTTCCAGAGTTCTTGAAATTTTAAAATAAAATATTATAGTGATTGTCACGTCTCTAAATCAACGTGTAAATATCTAAATTATATTTACACGTTGATTGTCATGTCAATACAATTAATTATATCATGGTCTGGCGTACCACATTAGCTATGATTCCAACCAATAAAAATTACTTATTTTTTTATGTTTCCATCAATTTTTTCAACCAATGAGTCTTCACTTATTTTCTTACATGTCATTTGAAAAACTATTTTTTAGAAGTTATTACATAATTAAATTAATGACATAGAAAAATGCAGAAGCTGATAGTTTTTATTAATTGAGATTATGACTGATATGGAAAACCAGACTCAAGATATAATTACTCGTCAAAAACATTGAGAATTAAGTGTTTAGAGGTGCTGAAGTGCCACGTCCATTGATTACCACACTTTTGCCTTGTTTTGTTAATTTACTCTGCTCCTCGCATCCAAGAATCTTCAATCAATTACTCATTTTAACCTTCATATCATGAAAGAACTTATTTAAAATAAAAATAACTAAAAACAACTAGAAATAAGATTAAAAAAACTATAAAAAATACTATGAATGAAAGCAAATACACATAAGAAACAAATTAAAACTAAGTGAAAAGATGCTCAAAATCATGTAAAGTTTTGTTTTTATTGTTGTAATATTTAAGAGTAAATATTTGATGCATTGTAGGCGTAATTTTTTACACAATCATATCTATTTAACTTCCATAATATAAATTCTAAATTCTTAATCATAAAACTTAAGACCCCAAACTCTAAATTCTAAACTTTAAAACTTAAACCCTAAATAAAACCTAAATTATAATCTTTTGTGATAAACTTGTTTTCCATCGTCCGTGAATGAAATATTTTTCTCATATTTTAATTGTCAGAATAGTTAACATATTTTATATTCAACATTTTGAATAATATAAGTTTACATTAATTGCATGAAATAAAAAATATAGTACTTAACGAGTTTAAAAAATAAATATATAAAATCAAATACGTATATGATTATACGAGACATTAAGAAGTAATATGATATATACAGGTTATTAGAATTAAATAAGAGTGATAACCATTATCATAGAAAATGGAAAACATTAAATAAAACAATTTTAGTTTAAAAATAAGAATGGAAATGGATGGAGAAACAAGTTTAGAGATTTAATTCTATTTTCTTAAGGCTTCGGCATTCTCCTTCGGTGGAGGAGTTGTGTTGGTGCTTGTGACTATTTCCCACAAATCCTGAGCTTGTAGGTAGGACTCTATATACGTCTCCCAATAACCATAGTTGTGGTTAATGAGCTTCCTAATCTCGTTGCTTGTGCTTCTAAAGTCTGCCATGCTGACTGATGCCCAGAGTCCACTAAGCTTGGTTCTAAACCAATAGTTTTACAGTCCTTGACTGTGTTCTGGCAGAGTTTCCCCTTAACACCTTGATGCAACGTCTACTAATGTAAGTATCCAACGCTTACCGAAACTTTACAGTCCCTGATTGTGTTTCGACGGAGTCTTCCCTCAACGAACTGATGCACCGACCAATGTAAACATTCAATGCTTACCGAAACTTTCTCCACTGATAATGGTCTCAGACCGCCTGCTCTAATACCAATTGTTGGAAATTCGACGGACCCAACACACCAATTATGGATGACCTAAGACTGACCACCCACTCCTCACTTGTACCCTACATCACTCACTATCTCCCTTGCACACTCACTCTACACTAGCTCATGTCACTATTTTTTTCACACTATCTCATCAACACGTCACTCACCCTCACTTTATCACCCAATCTCACTTTTCCCTCAACTTTGCACACACCCACGTCACACACTCTCTTTTTCACTCATAATTTTGCACATGAAAAAGCCTATATATATAGGTAGACTAAGTCGGTGGATTGACTCCACTATGTCGGTTAAGACATATATTGGTGCTTCTAGATTATTGGAGAAAAGAGAGAGAGAGGTTGGTGGGCTGGGCTTCAACACACACATTGATCTTAATCAATGAGAATTGGATGAATGAGCGCTTTGGTTATCAAATCTTTCCAAGCTATCTCTGGTATAATGAATGAGTCATTCTCTCCGTAAATCAAATCAACAGTTTGAATATAGTTAAGTGTAGCTCGAGCCAACTCGCATTGGGATAGGCGTTGGCCTCGTACAACCCTTGTTGATCTCCTTCCATACACCTTCAATTTCTGCTTGAAATGCTTTTCTAGCTGTCGTTTCTGAGACATTGTATTGCTTCATGTAGCAAGTTGTTCCAGTAGTAAACCCTCTCTTTCCCTCAGCCTGCTTCAACAAAACAAAATCAGTCCCAAATCTGAATAAATTTGAAAAAAGAAAACATGATTGAACAAAATTCAAAGCATTGAATACTTATTAGCACAGTCGATGTGAAATTATGCCATGAGAAGTCTACGAAGTGTTTCATCCACGAAAGCTTTTGTCTTGGTCACAAAAGTGTGACATCCACATCATGTATTGTTCTCGGGTCTTGATCAAATAGTTGATAAAATAAATAAGGAATTAAAATAATAAAATTTACAAAAAAAATATATTAAAATAATAAAATAGCTTACTTGTTGTTGAACTCCTCAATTTCAGTAATGACGTTTGATGAAATGGGGTTGAAGAACATTTTTAAACTTTGAATCATCCCACTGCAACAATTCTCACCATTCTGTGTTTAACTCGATCTACTGAAGAGAAGGTGGTGCATATTGTCACGGGCCGCCAATTCAGACTCGAGTCATATACGCAATTAGCTGCCCAAGGGGTTCAGATCGATGAATTGGGCTTGAAGAGACCACCAGACTTAGCCCGGTCCCTAGAAAATTCTAGAAGGTTCTGGAAGACATTATCCATTTGAATTATTTCAAATGATTTATTTAGATAATGTTGAGATATTTAGAGATTTTGTAAAGATATGATGTAAATCTCATCCGTCGATATAAATCAGTTTTGACCGTCAGATCTAGGGGAGTTCAACTATAAATAGAGGCTCTCCACCTTACTTGTAATCATTCAATCTTTTATCTTCAGAGTAATCAAGGCAATCACTCTAAAATCCTCTGTGTTATTGATTTTCTTCTTTCAGCTTCGAAGGCCATTCTTTATAGTTTGCTTCCGCTTAGAACGATCTTGTGTTCTTAAGTGCCTTGGAAGTTTTGATCTTCTAGAGTGGAAATTCAAGCTTACTTAGGCGTTTGTGTGGTGAAATTCGCCTAAGGCCGCGCGGTTTGCTAGGTTGAAATTCTAGCCCCATGACAGTTGGTATCAGAGCGAGTGTTCGTGGAAGGCACTGAATCGAGATGGCCCCAAAGAAAGGAAAAAATACTGTAGTGCAAAAGGGTGCGGAGTCCCATGCTGCTGAAGGAAAGCGAGAGAGCTCGAAAGATATCCTCACGTCGTTAGAGGGTAGGTAACCTGACTTGAGGAATTGGTGAAGGACTCGAGTGAGCGACTCGACGTGGTTGATTCAAGCTTAGAGGAGCCAAACAACAAGAGGGACATCTCAAGGGAGCGATTGAAGAACTTCTGACAGATTTGTTTGAGAAGTTGGGTAACAGATGTGATACGCTTGAGGCCGAGTTGGAGGATGCGAAGGTAGAGATGGAAGACATGAATGCAGACATGGTCTTATTGAAGGCTGCCTTGAAGAATGGAGCAGCACCCACTGCATCCAAGCACAGGAAGAACATCCCAAAGCTGAAGGAGTTCAAGGTAACAAGTCGGCCCAAGATGTTGAGAACTTCTTGTGGGGAATGGAGCAGTATTTCCTGATGATGGGCATCAAGGATGTTGCAGAAAAGGTAATTGTTGCTTCTGTGTATTTGACTGATGTCGCTCTTTTGTGGTGGCATCGCAGGTGTCTGAGGAAAAGACAAAAAACATCTATATTGAGACGTAGGAAGAGTTTCAAGTTGAGTTTAAAAGTCAATTATGTCTGACCAACGCTCAATTATGTCAATGATGGTTCCATCCCGAAGTATGTTAGAGAGTTCATCGAGCTCAAGCTACAAATTCCAAACTTGAGCGAAGCTGAGGGCTTCTTTACTTTTATAAGTGGACTCCAGCAATGGGCCCAAATAGAGTTAAAGGGTAGGGGAGTCGAAGAACTTTCCAAAGCATTGATGGTAGCCGAATCCATAGCTCGGTATAAAGTTGGGAAATCTAAGTCTTCCAAGCCTAGTGGCAAGAGCAATGGTGGGGGAGACGAAGATGATCACCGTTCCAGTAATGGTGACGAAAAGCCCAATTGGTTTGTCAAACGATTTGAGAAGAAGGAACGATGACTGGTAAGGTGCTACTCTTGTGGTGGTCCACACTTGGTGAAAGACTGTCCCAAGAAGAAGAGCTACTTCGATGCCATCGCCGATTGGAACGAAGGACAATACGAAGAGGAATGTAGACTTGGTGCAATTGTGAGTGTCAAAGTAATCGAGCCAAGTGTAGAAGGGAAGCAATTGAAGTGTTACCGATGCAATGGGCCTCATATTGTGAAAGAGTGCCCGGATCGAGTCAAGCCGTCCAAGGAGGATGACAAGCTTGAGGACAGTGAGGCTTTGAAGCTTGGTTCAATGTTGTTGAGTTCTGCAAAGGCGAGAAAGGGCCGAAAGCAGAAAGGGTTGATGTACTTAGACATTAACGTGGCGGGTTAAAGGAGAAATGCTCTTGTGGACACATGAGCATCTCATCTGTTTATGTCGAAGAAAGCTGTCGACAAGCTTGGTTTGAAGGTTGAAGAGTCAACCGGGGTAATCAAGACCGTCAATTCCAGATGTGTTCAGACAGTAGGAATAACACGAGGTGTGGAGTTGCAAATTGGAGAATGGAAAGGCAAAGAAAACTTTGAGGTAATTCATTTGGATGACTATGATTTTGTCATCGTTTTAAATTTCCTTGATCGGATTAATGTACTCCTTATCCCTTTTGCCGATTGTGTTTGCATTTTGGATTCTCGTAAACAATGTATCATCCCGGTTCATCGAGATGCGAGGGAGGAGACCAGGGTGCTAAATGCTGCTGAGCTAACCAAGAATACAGACTTGGTTGTTGTCACTAAGGAGTCAACCTTGGAAGGGCTAGTGGAGCCTAAGCCTTCCGAAGACATGGGATCCGTTGAGTGTCCACTAGTGGGTAAGGTGGATGGGGCATTGAGCTTCGTGGACAAAGAAGCATCAGTGCGAGCTGAGGTGTCAGACTTCAAGATTGAAGAAGCGCCGATGTTGTTGATGAGCGACGAATTTTCGATAGGCGATGATGCATTAGACTTCGCGAGGAAGGAAGTGTTGATGCGAGTTAGAGTGAATGCGAACTAGAGTAGTCCGGAAGAGGTATATCTTGAACAAAATTATGGTGTTTTACAGTTTAATTTGCCTAGTTTGCTGGGTATAGGAAGGGGAAAACCTAACCCATCAGATGGAGTTGCCAAGACTTGGCGAGAACACAAGCAACCTTTCAAAGTTCTGAGAGTCCGTTTAGTGTTCAATGTTGTGGAGTCCAAGTGTTTGCGCAAGGATTGAGAGGATCTGAGTAGGGGCAAGTTGCAACTGGTAGGAAGGAGTTCCTACGATCGAGATGTACGAGGTGAGGCGACGAAAGATGTTACATGGCGGAGAGTGCAGAAGCGAGCAGTCCGTATGGGGGACAACCGAGTCAGAGTCGAGTGCTCTTTATGGGGAGAATGGTCCTTATGGGGGGACAACCAAGCCCCGGATTCTGAGTTGGAAGCAAGCTAAGGTGTAGAAGCGATTCCAGGATCACCGAGACCAGTTCTATTTCGAGTGCGCGACAAGGGCGTCGCCAAGTTTGGTGGGGGAGATTGTCACGGGCCACCAGTTCAGACCTGAGTCATATGCGCAATTAGCTGCCCAAGGGGTTCAGATCGATGAATTGGGCTTGAAGAGACCACTAGACTTAGCCCGGTCCTTGGAAGATTCTAGAAGGTTCTGAAAGACATTATCCATTTAAATTATTTCAAATGAATTATTTAGATAATGTTGAGATATTTAGAGATTTTGTAAAGATATGATGTAAATCTCGTCCGTCGATGTAAATCAGTTTTGACCGTCAGATCTAGGGGAGTTCAACTATAAATAGAGGCTCCCCACCTCACTTGTAATCATTCAATCTTTTATCTTCAAATTAATCAAGGCATTCACTCTAAAATCTTATGTGTTGTTCTTTTTGTTCTTGATTTTCTTCTTTCAGTTTCGAAGGTCATTCTTTATAGTTTGCTTCCGCTTAGAACGATCTTGCGTTCTTAAATGCCTTGGAAGTTTTGATCTTCTGGAGTGGAAATTCAGACTTAATTAGGCGTTTGTGTGGTGAAATTCGCCTAAGGCCTCGCGGTTTTCTAGGTTGAAATTCGAGCCTGTGACAATATGCATATGGCTGCCCATTCCCGACTAGGGAAACAAATGGAGGAATTCTCTTTAGCTAAGAGCATCCCAAACTCTGATAAGCCGGAGAGAATCACAAACCATTGCTCCACTTTAATGCAATGCTCTTCAATTCTGGCAATAAGAATATTGTCAAATCTCTCAGTTTGGGAAGACTGAATTTGACCCAATATTTCAATTAGTTGATCACATCCATCAACCCAAATTTCTTCTAGGTTTTGGAAGTTGGGAAGCAGCCAATGCCGAAGCAATGTCTTCAGACTCGAGCAACGGTGTATATTAATAAGTTTAAGAAGAGAAAAGATGGGTGACGGAAGCAATGTTGGTGTTGGTGCTGATCCAAAATTTTCAACTTTGATAACTTCCCTCAACTCTGGCAGACCATACAATACAATCTTTGAAGGCTTTGAAATGGATGCGTGGAAAAAAAAAAAAAAACAAGGAAACGATACACTCCATCCTATTGCAAAACCGAATTCCACAATCGGTCAAGCGATTCGCATTATCTAAAGAAGGGATATCATCGTTCAGGCTTCTCAAATCGTGGCAGTATATAAAATCTCCAGATGCTGAACATCAGATGGGAGCATGAGTAACTTACCTTCATAAACTTCATATCCACCGATTACTACACTTTTACCGGCTCTATGAGAAACAGAATTAGGATAGCCTGGGCCCACCTTTAATCCGTACTTGATGAGAGTTTTCTTACTTTGTTGCATGTAGGAGACAAACTTATTGAATTCATTCATGTCCTCGAAATACCCTTCAAAGCATTCCAAATTCTCCAGTGTCATTACTTCCTCTAGGCTAGCCATTGTTGTGCCTAATTTCAAGTGCTAAAGGCGAGAGAGTTTGGATAAAAGTCCAGCCCGAATATCTTTTAAACTGGTACGGTGAAGATCAAGATACCTTAGATCTACCAACATTTCCATGCCTACAGGGACTTCCTCAATTTTGGTGCAATAAAGATCCAACTTCTTCAATCCTTGAAGCTTCGAGAGACAAGGCACGTGTCTTAATCTTTCACAGCGATGAAGCAACAATTCTGTAAGATTCTTTAATTCAGAGTTGGAATCAGGTAAAGAATTGATAGGTGTCGGGACAAATTAAGAACACTTGGATGAGGCATGTTTGCAAAGAAAGCATTTGGGATCTTTTTATATTGGAGTATGCCTAAAGACCAATCATGAGATAGTTGTAAAAGACATACTTATTTTATTTTGTTTATTAATGTAAAGCTATTATTATTATTTCAGTTTTATTCCGTGTATCTATAAATAAACTGAATTATAATAAAGTCTTTAAAATAATATAGTTATTCTTGGATGTCCTTAGTCGAGAATTATTGTGGGCATGGACAACAATAATGCATTAAGACTAATATGTAGTTGATTGATGACAAAGTGTTGTCATTGACATGGAGATGTCAAAATCAATACATAAGTATGTGTTAGAGAACGATATACTGGACCGACCTGCTATGAGCATGTTACTTGGATTATTATGTGACAATCACAACATTGCTCATGGTGATAACTACATGTATGATCTTCAGACTTGAAATCATCATTATTTCAACATCGTGAGTGATATATTTTGATACGGTCAAACGTGTGTCGTAACTGACTACACTATAAAGGCTGATATTGGATATGTCACAATCTATGTAGTGGAATATGGTTGATAAAGATAGAATTTGTCCCTCCTACATAATAGGAGTAATATCATAGGCCACTTGATTGAGTAAAACTAGAAAATGCATGGACATGCTCGAAGACATGCTCGAATAAATTGATATGGGATATCATAGTTATTCGTTTATAAAAGTCTACTTAATATATCAAGAAATATTAGATGGACTATACAAGTGTGACTAATCCATGACTTGTGTCCGATCTAGATACGAGGACAAAAGGATGAAATACATAAAAGAAGTTAATCACGGAAAAAGGTTAAATAGAACCACGACTTCATGTAACTTAGGTAGCAATGATGTATTGTTAGATGTCAATCATTGCTTGTAATATTAGAATTGTTCTGGATATTACTACTAACGTTACATGAACCTGCAAGGGTCACACTTTAGGATTAAAACGAACAAATATCGACTAGATAGCATATGTACAAACTTGTTGAGCACGAAATAAGTAAAACCAAAATTATTATGATTATTGGAATTATAGATAATTTCGTTTATATATATTTTAATACTAGACAATTAATCTAATTATCAGATACTATTAAAATATATATCCCTAAAGAAACCTGGTAGAAGTAGAATCAAATTCTACATATTTAATTATATTCGGATAAATATAATGTATATTTAAAGAATCTGAATTTAATTAGAATTAGGGTTTTAAATGCTATATAAAGGCATGAAGTCTAGCAACCAAAGATATGCTTTTCGGAAAACCTCTCTAACAGTTAGAGAAGAGAAAATATTGTTCGTTTTATTTGGGTGGACTGCGTAGAGGTCGGAACGTTGCTGTGACGACTCGGATTCAATTTGGATTCTCGCATACTCTCTGCGGATTTTCAGATTTATCGAGGTAACGTTTCATCATTTATCACCCGAATTCGTCCCTTGTACATGAATCCCTGATAGATTACGCCAAATAATTTTTCCACTGCGTCATATGGCATATCCACGTTTCTCTACACTTTATAGGATTATCTTGCAGTAACAAGGTTGTGAGCAGCTGACAATTTGGAGGCGACAAATAAATGGGAATCTCTAATATGGAGTTCTCGATAAGCGATACTTTCTCAGTATCCTCCCTCCATCCCTCCTCTTTTGGTAACTTTTTTAGTTGCAAGCCTGCTTGTATCATATATCGAGGACCAATGCCTGTGATAGACAATTCCATGTCTCTCAATGCATCAAGCATCTTCGCACAAGGCCAATTGAATAGACTAGTAACATTTTCCAACAAGCAGTTATCTTCCAACTTTTTCAAAAAGACATGGCCCTTGTCTTTCATTTCCTGTCTTGTATCCATTTCATCTATGAACCCCTCATCAATCCAACATTCGATTAGCTCATCATTCTTAATTTCAAAATCTTCAGGATATAATGCACAATACAAGAAGCAGCGTTTCACTTTCTCATCTTTCAAGTGATCGAAACTAAATTTCAAGCGCTCAATCACTTCAGCTTCTACTCCTTCCACCATCCCTATTCGGTCTTTCAATTCCCTGAGTGCAATTCTCCAAATACGAGGGTCATCTTCTCCTTTCAACGTACCAGCTACCGCAACAATTGTAAGAGGCAAACGAGCACATCCATTGACAACGAGCCTCAAAGTTGGCATTAAACTTTGACTTTGCACTATGTTAGGTCTGACTTTATTCAAGAACAGTATCAAGGCCTCTTCTTCTGAAAGGGGTGCCACTGGTATATCCCTACAACCCATACGGTTACAGACTTGCTTCGAACGAGTTGTCAGCACCATCTTGCATCCATTGGTACTATTCAACTCAGGGATTCCAACTTCCTCTAAAGAGAACTTTTCCCACACATCTAGTATTAGAACATACTTTCATGTTCTCTTCAGCATTTCTGACAAGATTGCAGCTCGTCTGACCTTGTTTCCTTCATTGGCCAAATATTCCTTCAAATTCAATGCACTTGCAATATCATCTTCTAACTTTATAGCATTGAAGTCCTTTGATATAGTCACCCAAATTACTTTAGCAAAACTACTTTCTTTCAAAAGATCATTGTGGATGTGCTTTGCCCATCCCCAAACCCCAATCATGCTCCCCTCCTCCTGCATCAAACATTGCCAAATTTCTTCTCTCATGGCTTTTGCACCAACTAGTTCAGATGTTGGCAGAGGAAAACCAACATTTGTACCATCATTGACAAGAGTTTCAGAGGCATTAGGAGCTTTATCAAGAAACCTCTGTATTTCTCTAGTCTTTTCTTCAATCAGCTTCCCATTGCGAGCACGACACAGATATCTACCGTTACGGACTTTATTTTCAATAACTTGTGCTTTCTCAATCATTGCTTTTGCTTTGTCCAACCAATTTTAAACTCACTTCTTCGGTGTCTTCCCCAAAGGATGAAGAAGTTCAGCTTTTAACTGCAGCTCTATATCTTCCATTTTGCTATTTAATTCATCTCCCATTCCCTTGAAGTTCCTCACATAATCATCATGCTTCCGGTGAAATCCCAAATACTTACAAATTGGAGCTCCGATACAGTTTATAACATCAAGTGTGGTATCCACGTACTTCATTGATGTGTGCCTGCAATCATACATGTATCTTATCATTCTTTCAATTTAGTTAATCCTAGTCACAAACCTTATTCTTAGGTTCAATCATTCTTTTAATTTAGTTAATCTGCAGTGTCAAAAGAATCATGTAAATAGATTCATGGAAGACAACACAACTGACTTACTGGATTATAACTCTTGAGAAATTATAAAGCAATGAACAAAGGGCCGGAACCGGATATGGCTGCAAGTATGAGAAGGAAACATGAATCAACTTTCCAGCAATTTGTAAAATAAAAGAAGCTGAAAATGGTGAGTTAAAATGTATAGACTCACTGATTCACATTCAAATTAAGTAGTTCAATAAATGACTGCATAGTCAAGAATAATCAATGGAAAGTACTTCAATTTCACACAGTTTTAATGCACAAAGAAGAGCAAAATTACCTGTGAATGATCTCAGAGATAGGAAGGAGTTGAAGAAGAAACAAGACCTTGTATTATAAGAAAATTGTAAAGAAAAACCCCAATATTCTATATAAGTTATTGACTTTTCCCTTTGTAGACTAGTCTGCCATTATTGTCGGAACATGCACTTCAATATAATATAGAGTATAATTCAGATCTTTCTGGATTTAGAGAAACGTAGAGCAGAGAAATTAATAAATTATGAGCAAATTGTAGCTTTGTTTAAAGCAAAATGCTGTCCGATGGTAATTTGGGGTGAGAATTGGGTGGAGAATATTTGAAAACTGTGAGGATTTGAACTGATGGGATGAGGAATAACCGAAATCTCTACTCATAGAAATGGGGATGAGGAAGTTTTATGATCAAAGCTTAAATGGGGATGGGACTGTGATTGTTATATCTGAACCGTGGAGATAACCAAACCATAACCGTATAAATAATCGTAGAGATCCCAAAATAATATCTCGTAAGGATGTCCAATATTTTACAATTTTTTAAAAAATATATATACTTAACTCTCATTTACTTGTATAACATTATTTTATTATCAATATTTCATTTCATCGAGATATTTGTATCTTTTGTTTAAACCTTATTAAGTTTGAGTGGCCTCTCTAGTAGTTTACCCTTTTAGTTTATGCGTAATTCTTGTATCATTGATGCATATGAACCTATGATATTTACTTTTCATATTATTTGATGCATATGAATAGGTTGATGACAAGAATGATCAAAACAAGAATACAAGAGCATCATCAAGTAACAAATACTAGATTGATTTGGCTACAAAAAATACTTACATGTTAAGTTATTATTATAGCTTTCAAATAGTTTATTTATTGTTTGTAAAACTAAATTTATCATTTATGTTTGTAATTTTGGAGATTTGATGTTGGGTATTTAATGTTGAGTATATGTTTTAATATATTAAGATTTTGATATTTCTAAGTGTATTGAATATATGACTTGTAAATTGAAATTGGCTATATATTTTGGTCGGTAAATTAGTAAATTTTGTTTAATTTTTTTAGGTATGGGGATTCCCTAAAAACCATAGGGATCTGATGAGTATAGGGATGCGGAAGAAAATTTTTTGAAGCATGTAATGGGGATTCCCCAAAACTGTTCCCGCAAGTTTTGGGAACTGAGTGGGGAATACAAAATCGTCTTCGCCCCGCCTAATTTCCACCCCTAAGCGTTATGATATTCTATTAAAATTGTTTTCACATTGCATTGGATTCCCATCTAAAATTACTCCTAACGTTATTTTTTACCTATCAGTATTAGACTTAGGCTCCAGCAAAGATTTTGAAACGTTCGTTGGTCTTCAACGCTCAGAGAAGTTAGATTTTTCGACTGTGGTGAAATGACCGTTTGGGCGCTAAATTAGGCAGGGAAATGCTCGTTCAGCGCGCTTCTCGTACATGTTTAGCATTGCTTATTCGGTTGGCACTCCAGCGCCCGCCGGAGAAGCATTGCTAAACATACTCTTATTAGTCGACTAATCTAGATCAAGTGTTATAGAAGTTCATTACATGATGATCCTCTCAACTCAATTTTTCTATTCATTTAAAACATTCGTCTCCTAATAAAATAAAAAATGTAAAATTTTAAATATCATTTTATTTAATTTTAATATATAATTTTTATATACTATTAAAATTATTTATATAATTTTACATTTTTTTGAACAATGACATCTGAATTTTATTAATCTCCATGAAAGATAATACAATAAAATGCATCAAAAAGAGAAAAAAATAGGGCAAGTTCACTAAAAGTCTCTTATAATGGTACAAAGAAAAGCATACACTTCTATCAAGATTAGCATACCATAATCCATAAACCTTCTTGAATCTCCTTGTCTCTTTCCAAACGAGATGCTTTTATAGGGTGAAAAGGGAGTGGTGAGCGAACCAAGCTATCAGGCAGATTTTTCTGCTACCCAGGTCTGATTACATCGACAATCAACCATCAACCGAGTGGGGATCCATCTTTCTAAGACCACCGACAGAACCATAATCAGAGATTATCATCGTGAAGATCTTTGTACGAGCACCAACGATCACTAAGATATGTTGAAATCATGCCACAATGACAGATAAAACGAACCACAAAAAATCAAAGAAAAATGTGTCACATGAACAGAGGAAATGCATGCTACAAAGACTGAGGTTCTTATTAAAACATGAAAAAACAAAAAAAAATAAGAAAAATAATAGATTTGATGGTCGACAAACAATACTAAGATTAATGATATTCATATGGCATTTCAAAATGCTAACATCTTAAAATTCTTCAAGATTCTAAAATTCCTCGTTCAAACACGCTCCAATTAATTATTATAGTGGTTATAGATTAGGTGAAGTTTAACCACTCTAGTTTAAAAAATTCCCACTCTAGTTCATCCAACTCAATCCTAAACAATAAATTGTTTAATCAAAAGAGTTAGCTATCATAAGTACCATAATTTAGCTTCGGTCTAAATTCAGATCGTATAAGTACCACTCTTATAATGGTCCTTTGGTGGTTCCTCAACAAACTGTGGCTGGAGAAGAAGGTACTAGGGTTTCTAATCCAGAGTATATTCGATACAAGAAGCAAGATAGTTCTCTCTGCTCGTGGCTTTTGTCCTCGATTGGTCCTTCCATCTTGCCATCGCTTGCCAATTGCAAATCTGCTCTTGATATTTGGAGTAAGGTGAAGCACAATTTTTCTGTAACTTCTACCACTCGCATTATGCATCTCCATTGTTCTTTAAAGAATATACTCAAACGAGATCAATCTATGCTTGAGTATCTTGCTCAAATTCAAGGTATTTGTGATAGTCTTGCATCGTGTGGAAACCCTCTTACAGAGGCAATGCACATTTTTGTGATTCTTTCTAGTCTGCAACCGGAGTATGAACCAGTGGTGGCCGTTATTACCTCCAGCCAACTGTCTTACAAGCTTGATGGAGTCTCTAGTGTACTTCTTGATATTGAGTCAAGACAGCTCGAGTTCTTGAACCAAGGTTCTTTGGTTCATATGGCACATGGCCCGTCAGATGGCGAAGCGGCTTATAATCAACAAGGCCCATTTCAGAATAATAATAGTTCTAATATGGGTTATGGATATTTTGGGCCAAATACCTCTCAAAGGGGTTCTCAAAATTTAGGGTTTTGTCTATCTTTCAATTGCGGCGCCTTCAGAGGTTGAGGAGGTAGAAACTTTGGTGGTCGTTCTCGTCCGCAATGTCAGATTTGTGGCAAGATTGGGCATCTTGCCAATTGCTGCTACTTTCATTTCGATCAAGCTTATGATGGTGTTGGTGGCTCTGCAAATCAATGCTCTCTTTCTGAAGAATTTTTTGATGATCAAGGGATCTACGATGGTGGTCCGTCTGGTTTTAATGAACCGGTTGTTGCTGATAAGTTCAACAACTATGGAGACGCCGCTTGGTATCCAGACTCTGGAGCGACGTCTCACTTAACCCCTGATGCAGGTAATATTAATAATTTTGTTCCATATCATGGTTCTGGTAAAGTATCCGTTGCCAATGGTGTTACGGTTCCTATTTTTAGGGTTGGTACATCCTTGTTAGAAATGTCTTCTAGGCCATTAGTCCTTAATGGTTTATTGCATGTTTCTTCAATCAAAAAGAATTTATTATCTGTTTCTAAATTCACTAGAGATAATGATGTTTCTGTAGAATTTTTTTCCTGACTTTTGTCTCGTGAAGGATTTGACAACTCAATAAACGATTCTTCAAGGGCTGCAAAGTGTTGGTCTTTATAGATTTGTTAATGGTTTCTCTGCTGAAGATTGTTTGCTTTCTAACTCTGCTCCTGTTGATACTTGTAGTTCTTTCAACTGTTCTTTACTGCATACTGGTTCTTCTAGTTCAAACTGCTCTGTGAATAAGGCTTTTGAGATTTCTGCCTTAGATTCAGATGCTAAATGTTTCTCTGTTTCTAGTAATGCTCAACTTTGGCATAGAAGGCTTGGACATCCTTCTAATGATATTCTTGTAAAGTTGTCCACTACTTGTAATATTTCTTTTTGTGAAGCATGTAAGTTGGGTAAGAGTCATAAATTGCCTTTTCAAAAGTCTGTTACTATTTATAATCAGCCCTTACAGTTGGTTCAAATGGATGTTTGGGGGCCTGCTCCTTTAATATCTAATAATTCTAGCTAATACATAAGCTTTATAGATGATTGCACCAGTTATACCTGGATTTACTTTATTCCTAGAAAATCTTATGTTTATAAAGTTGTCATTAATTTTCATAAGATGGTAGAAAATCAGCTTTATTTGAAACTTAAAACTATTCAGTCTGACTGCGGTTCAGAATTTAAAACTCTTGAATCCTATTTTTCTCAGTTAGGTATAGAATTTCGCCACTCTTGTCCTCACACTTCTGAACAAAATGGAAAAATAAAACGCAAACATCGCCATGTTGTTGAACTTGGTCTTACCTTACTAGTTCAAAGTGGTGTCTATTTAATAAATAGGCTACCTACTAAAGTTCTAGGAGGTTTAACTCATGAAAAATTGTTTTAGAAAAAGCATGATTATGCCTTTCTAAGAGTTTTCGGAAGTTTGTGTTTTCCTCTGAGTAGGCCTTATAATCTGCACATGCTTGACTTTAGGTCAAAGCCTTGTACCTTTTTGGGTTACTGTTCAGCATGGTTATAAATGTTTCGGTTCTGATGGAAGGTTGTATATTTCAAGGCATGTTTGTTTCAATGAGAGTTGCTTTCCTTTCTTTCTAATTCTAGTAATTCTCAAGTTTTTAGACAGGATGTTCAGCATTAGTTTCTTAAGCTAAGTATACTGGCCCTATGTCAGCTAGAATTTCTGGTCATGAATCTGACACATCCCAGCAGCTAGGAGGTTCTTCTTCTTCTCAACAAGACAGATCTATTTCTTCTCAGCAAGATGGCTCTGTGAGTCGTTTTGCTATGACTAGTCTTACAACAAGTTCTACAGCCTCCACTCATGATACAACAAGACATGGTACTGCTCCACATAATTTCACAAGGCATGATGCTACCACAAGGTCTGATATTTCTAGGAGTACAAATGTGAATAATGGAGTTACTCCACCAGCTGAGGTCTCATGTGACTTACAACAGTCCCCAGAACAGTCTCATGCACCTGTTGTCTCATAACATTCTTCAGGGCAGCCTCATGAATATTAGTCTCCAGGGCAGCCTTGTGAACATCAGTCTTTAGGGCAGCCTTGTGAGCATGTCACCTCTGAAACTACTTCCAGTTCTTCTCCAGGAGTTGTCAAGAGGGGTCATTCTATGATTACTAGGTCTAAAGCTAGGATATTCAAACCCAAGGTCTTATATAGTGAAGAAGTTTCTCAGAATTTAGATCCTCGGCTTCCTGTTGATATTCATCAAGCCATGCAGTCTTGTGAGTGGAAAGGAGCTGTTATGAAAGAAGTCAATGCTCTGGTGTAAAAAGGAACGTGACAACTAACTTTTCTGCCTGTTGATCGAGTTCCTATAGGCTGCAAATGGTTGTTCAAAGTCAAAAGGAATCTTGATGGAAGTGTGGCTCGTAACAAAGAAAGGCTTATTGCCAAGGGCTTTTCTCAACAAGCAGGCTTCGACTATAAGGAAACATTCAGCCCTGTTGTAAAGCCTGTTACAGTCAGAATTCTTCTTAGTGTTGCGCTTAGTAGTGGCTGGATTCTTAGACAAATTGATGTGGATAACATATTCCTAAATGGAGATTTATCAGAAGAAGTATATATGTTACAGCCACCTGGATTTGAACAAGAAGATGGTTCAGGAAAACAACTAGTTTGTTGTCTAAAAAAGTCTTTATATGGGCTTAAGCAAGCACCTTGTGCTTGGTTCGATAAATTTCAAGATCATTTAGTCAACGGTCTTGGTTTTGTAGCTTTTTTGGCAGATGCTTCTCTTTATTTTAGAGAAAGTCAAGGCAACAAAGTGCATTATTATGGTGTATGTGGATGATATAGTGGTAACTGGGAATAATGCAGATGAAGTTAACAAAGTGATCAGTGACATTGAAAGATTTAGGTTGTCTAAATTTCTTCCTTGGGATGAATGTTCATGTTGTAGAGAATGGAGTTGTACTGAACCAGAGGAAGCACATTTCAGATCTCTTGGAGAAAACTCAAATGATGGATGCTGCTATTTCACCTACACCTATGGTAACCACACTAAAACTATCTCTTACCGATGGTGATCCTTTGTCTGATGCTACTTTTCTACAGACAAGTTGTGAGAACTCTCCAGCACATTTGCACGACGAGGCCTGACATTCGGTTTTCTGTTAATAAAGTTAGTTTATGCAAGCTCCGTTCGACAAACATTGGAAGGTAGTTAAGAGAATTATTAGATATCTTAAAGGGACCATTAATCATGGATTGTTTTTTAGCACACTCTCGTCACCAGCAACCTTAGTTGGATATACCGATTCTGATTGGGAAACCAGTGCAGATGATAAACGCTCTACTGGAGGATATTGTATTTTTTAGGAGGCAATTTAGTAGCCTGAAGTTCTAAGAAACGGGGTGTCGTTTCTCGATCATCCACAGAAGCAGAATTTAGAAGTCTTGCTGATGCCATGTGTGAGGCAATCTAGGTAAAATCCCTGTTAACTGAACTACAAATTCGTCATGTCTCAACTCCAGTTTTATGGTGCGACAACACAAGTGCAATTGATCACTCCTCCAATCCTGTTCATCATGCTAAACTGAAACACGTCGAACTAGTCCTCAGTTTTGTAAGGGAGAAAGTTACAAATGGTTCATTTCAGATTAACTATGTTCCTACTTCAGAACAAATAGCAGATGTTCTTACTAAACCACTATCATCAACTTTCTTTTTACATCTCAGACAACAACTGAAGGTTTTTTGTGCAGAAGAACTTCGGTTACAATCTGTAAATCTGTCATGTGTTAAAGATATCAATGACAACATGAAAAGCACAGGGTGAATATCTAGTGCAAAGTTAAAATGCTAAGGGAAGAAGAAGCTAGAGACATGAAGAATATTAGAGATAAAGAAGAACATAGGATAAGAAGCATATTAGAGGATGATGAGTTTGTTATAACTGTAAACCAAGTGTTAGCTAAGAGTTAGTTGTTACTAACTGTCATTAGTTAAGGGATCTTTCAAGATCTTGATATTTGTATAAATAGGAGTTTATACTCCAGAAGAAAGATATGTTGTTCTTGAGGTTAATATCATTTCAACCTTTCGTTTTACTACTCTCTTTCATATTTTAAGACAATAGATTAATATTTGATTACATGTAATGAATTCCCCCCCCCCTTAAATATGTCTAATTTCACTTTAAATATTTAAGATTAAATCTAAATACTAAATCCTAACCCCTAAACTTTAAAACATAACCATAAGCCTTAAAATTTTTAAATCTTACAACCTAATTCCTAAACCATAAATAGATCTTTATGGTCACTCAAAATCCTTCCAAAGTTGAAAATTACTTTTTGGGGGTTTGCGAACAATTTCATTCCTACTTTTGCTAACCTTCATAAGAGGAGACTTGTGTTCTTTGTGGTAGGGATGTGGAAACAGTAGAGCATCTTGTGTGTTCGTGCTCATTTTCCCATCAACTTATGCATGAATTAGGTTTGAGCATTGATACTCCTCCCTCAGAATTGAACTGGTTTTCATGGCTTTAGCATCTGTTTGCAAATTTATCAAAAGATAAATGTCCTCTTTTGGTGACTGCAGTTTGGGCTTTGTGGTATTATCGCAACAAGGTTCATGATAACAGTTCACAATCTATTAAAGAGATTGCCACTTTTGTCCCATCTTATGTGTATGAATCTGGTAGTTTACAGATTGGAAAAGTTCAAGGGAATAACACACGCTCTAATTGATGGATGCCTCCTGTTGAGGATTCTGTGAAAATTAATTTCGATGCCAGTTTTTATAGTGCTCAGAGGAAATCCGTTTCGGGAGTAATTGTTTGCGATGCAAATGGTTGTATTTTGGCAGCCAGTACTGTCCCTCACTCGTTTGTCTTAAATCCTGAGATGGCAGAAGCGAGAGCTTGCGAACAGGCTGTCTTTTTAGCTCGGGATCTTGACTTTTAGGAAAGTGATTTTTGAGGGAGATGCTCTCAATGTCATTTCTAAAATCAATTCTTCTGATGATGATAAATCAGATATTAGTGCCATTCGGAAAAATATCTATAAAGAATGATACCATTTTCATTCTTGTTCCTTTAGGCATGTGGGGAGAAAATGTAACGAGGTGCAGCGACTAAAAAGTCCAAATATTCCCTTGCTTTAGAAAACTATGATTTTATGGGGGGAATTTGAAAAAAAAAAGCTCGTATTTTAAAATTGTAATCCCTTATTTTTATCTGGTCTGTAAATACATATTAGTATAATTATTAGTATACTAGTGTTGCATGTATACATTGTATTATATTATGCTATATGTTTATTATGTGCATAAGTGTTACTAATATATATAAAATGTGTGGTGTGTGCATGTATATTATAAACTATGTATGTATACGTATTAATAAGTAATACGGTGTATGTGTATCGCGAATGTATCTATATTTAGTACGAGCGTATTTGTTTTTACGGATAATGTGTGTACATGTTATGTTAATTATGTGTATGATTATATGTACGTATGCTAGTATGTTATATTAATTGATGTTTGCATAAGTATATACGTATGTATTATCGTATGTGTATTATTATTAATTGTTGTTATAATATTAATGTTATTATTATTGGGCTAATATAAAATGAAATCCAAAAAAATACATATTAAACCCAAATAAATAAATTGTCAGTCCAAGTCCATTTACAAGCATAATATTATTACAAGGCCCGGTTGGCCCAAACCCAAACCCTATTTAATTCTAATTATTTTGGTGCAGATGACTATGGGTCGTTGGATCAAGATCTGATCTAACGGCCACGATCAAGCAAGGAACAAAATATCTGGCCGGCCGCGTGCACTACACATCTGGACGCTTAGAGTGCCACGCGCGCGTGCGGTCCACGCGCGGACTCTTCGATATTCCACGCGTGCGTGAGCCCCACGCGCTATAACCCCTCAACTGTTGAGCCCCACGTGGCACGATCTGGAGCCGTTTCACCGATCGAGGTTTTATCTGGGCCATTCGTCCTTCAAGCCAGCCCGACCGTTAGATCAGATCTGATCTAACGGCCGAGAACGCCTCTGGCCGAAGACAGAACCCCCACACCGCCACCATGCTTCACCATGCCGATCTTCAACCACCGCGCTCAGACATGTCAAAACACAAGAAAAGAAATATTATGTCAGTAGCAGTCCAGATCTGAAATAGATATTACTTGTACCAAACCAAAAGACAGGCATATATGTATGAAACAAACATTTTGTAAGAGAAGAGAGTTGTAATCGAAAGAAAAAATACAAAAAAAAACAGTCTTCAGTGGTAATACTCTTCTCTTTTTTACTTTGTTGCATGCATACAAAAAATATATACGTAGTAAATAAAAAAGGAAAGGTTGAGAGTCGTTACCATCGTCGTCTGTGGATCTCCCCTTTACTAGTAACAAGCCTCTTCGGCCTTCCCAGGCCGGATATGGTGAACTGAAAGGAGTGGGAGGTCCTTTTGGTTTTGTTTTGGGTTGAATTAAAAAAAAAATGGTTTGTTTCGTTTCGTATTTCTTAGATCTAGGCTGTATAAAGGCTTTTTCTCCGAATCCAAGTTCGGATTCGTGTCGAGGGTAAGGTAAGGGTTATTTTGGTGTATTTTTTGGGGCTCGCCGGTGCCGGTTAGCGGCGGCCGGCGGCGGAGAAGACGGCGGCCGACCGCCAGATTCTGGGTTCTTCAGGGGTGAGTTGAGAGAAAAATGAAAGAATGGCTTGTTATAAAATTGAAAAATGAACGAAAGGGGGAAAATTTTGAGTCCGGCCAAAAAAGGGAGATTTATAGGTGTTATTATTTTGTGAAATGGGTAAATTACGTAATAAATCCCCCCGCGTTTTCAATATTTTCGTTTCTGTATTGCCGTATGGTATATTTACAATTCCAGTCCCCCTTATATTTCAAAATCTTGTAATCCAGTCCCTAAATTACACCGAATCAGTTTTTAAATGGTAAAATTACCCCTTTAATCATCCCGCGTTTTTGAATTTTTCATTTCTGGTTTGCCCCTTGGTCTAATTACAGTTTCAGTCCTTTCAAGTTTGGTCCTGTTTGCATTTCCGTCCTTAAATTGCATATTATTATCCTTTAATTTCTGCCACTGATGTTTATTTCTTTTCATTTCAGTCCTGTTTCTATGTAAATATTTATGTTCGTATTATAATCGTGTATGCTGATGTAGTCTTTTGCCTTATTATATATCTCTCGTATATGCCTTGTATTTTTATGTTTACATGTATATGCGTCTTAAGTTCATGATGATTATGTGTCTTTATGTATCGGTTCAGTTATTCGTATCATGTATATTGTGTTCTAGTCGGCTCGTACACAACATGTTTTGTATTTTAGTACGTATTGTATGTTTTCTTGGCTTTAGGTTACGTGTTAGTGTATTTTCTTTTTATGTATAATATAGTGCTTTATATGTGTTGAAATGTGTTTTATTTCTAATATGTATGTCTTCTTGAAATATATATTTTTGTCCATACATGTATTTATTCATGCCTTGTTATTGTGACATGTTAAATTTGTTTTTATCTACTATTAAGCTTGATATGTATATGTGTGTTTTAATTACGTATTTTATTTATGTTAGATTAGTATTCTGTTATGTGAATATTTACTGTCTTTAAATTATCTGCCATATTTTATATTTTGCCACTAAGATTGCATATCGAGATATAAATTGTCAATGCGGTGCCCTTTTAACCGAGCGTAAACGGGGCCAGTATCAGGTGTAGTGATAGTGGTTGAGCGTTTACTCTCAGATAACGGGGCCCTTAAAATTTATTCGCAATTATGACCGAATTTTAAACTAATCGTCACTTTAATCTGGAAAATCTAATATTAATAAAGCGGTAATTATTAAAGTACCAATTTTGGGCGGTGTGGGGGTGCTAATCCTTCCCCATCCGTAACCGACTCTCGAACCCAATAATTTTTAACTCTCTGGTTTTATGGTGTCCGGCCTACCTAAATGGCCGGTGGCGACTCCAATTTTTAAATAAAATGCGATTTTTTTAAACCCCCACGGAATAAACGTTTTATATCCAAAAAATTCACAAACACCTTCGAAAACTCATTTTTTTAGCGAAAAAAGGACATTGCTACAGATGGCGACTCCGCTGGGGAGTATTTTTGTTTTTTTCAAAAACAAATGAGAGTCAAGTTTTTAAAATAATTACCGCTTTACTAATATTGGAAATTCTGGGTTAAAGTGACTATTAAATTAACATTCGGTTATAATTGCGTTTATTTTAACGCATTTAAAATATGGCATATAAACCTTTTTAAGTGGGGGGAAAACGCTAATGCTTTCGTGGAGATATTGTTCTCCCGTATGGTCCTAGCAAGTACCTTCGGGGCTCGAGTACCTTATGCTTTCGTAAGGATATCGTTCCTTCGTACGGGCATAAGCGAATGGGTCCCCCTGAATTGAACCCGGTTGAAAGGAGCATATAATGGGTGATGATCGGAGGCCTTGCTACTCTTAGTAGAGGACAGCAAGGACAATTCGGGTACCTCCTAGAACCAAGACTGCATGTAGAGAATACATAGAAACCTACCCATTTAGAGCCATGCGGATAACCTTAGGTTTTAGACGGGATAAATAGGGTGTTTTGTGTGTTTATTCTGTTTAATTTTGTCCTTTTATTTATATATTTATTAATTTTATCTGGTACTAACTTGTTTTCTTTTCGCTTTTGTTTTTTTCATACATCATACATTTGCATCACATAAAGGTACTGGATCAAGTGGTTTGCCCGATCAGAAAGTCTTTCACCATGGAAAAAATGTCTTAGGAAAGAAGAGCTTAATTTGTCAGTCAGACATTGGTCAAAGGTCAACTAGAAAACCCAAAGGGACAGTTCGCCGAATGAACGCGTAATAGAAGGGTACACCTATGTGAGTCTCCAACAGAACAATTTATGGGATCTTCAAAGCATTTGGGAAAGATGGGACCGAAGACTACAAGACTTATTCTGCGATAGTTATGGCGACATTGCACAGCTGTTATATGTTCGGATTAACCAGCCCCTGCTCCGAGCTATAGTCCAGTTCTGGAATCCGGCTTTTTGCTGCTTCACCTTCAATGGGCAGGACATGATGCCTACAGTAGAAGAATACACTGCTTTACTTAACATGAAAAACATTCAGGAAGATTGGATCTACGCGAAGCCTCCGAGGAATCAGAATTACACTGCGAAACTCAAAACCTTTGCGGGAATGAGTGACGATTGGGTTAATGGCCTGCTTCAGATCCGAGGAGACAATACAATTTTTGCATGGGAAAGTATTCGAGACATCATACCGACACATCCGATTTGAGGCAAAGAAAATAGACACATTACGCGCCTTAGGAATATATGGCTTGGTGATCTTTCCAAGAGTACTCGGGAACATTGACATAGCCATTCTGGACTTGTTTGAGAGGGTAAAACGGAAAGCAAACCCAGTACCAGCAATCTTGGTCGAGACTTTCATTTCCTTAAATGCTAGCCGAAAACATGAAGAAGGACGTTTTCGAGGATGCGCACAACTGTTACAGGTATGGATTCAGAGTCACATGTGGAAGACACCGACGAGGGTCCTGCCGGGGATATCCTTCCAAGGTTTTTCGCCTTTACGGGAGTACTTAGCAAAGGAATGGCGAGAGGATTTGAAAACAAAAATGTGGACTAGTTTCTTCAGGAACATTCAAGACGAAGACATAGCATGGAGGGTCCCATGGCTCGGTAAAGTTAATTATTTTCTATACAGTTGTGGTGATTTCAACTGGCTGATGATGTTGGGATTGCACGGAGGGATCGCATATGCTCCGCTTTTAGTGTCTCGACAGTTCATTCCCAATACCGCCGGGTTAAGCCAAATTGAATTTCTTTTCAAAGGGGAGTTCAAAGGAAAAATTCAAACCATCATGAGGGCCTGGGACCATTGTTACCGGATCAGGGTGGAAGGAGATACCGAGCACATGACTACCCCAGACTACGATCTTTAGAGATGCTTGAGGGTTAATAATGTGATTCCCGAATCTGATCAAGGACTAGCAGTGTCACTCGAAAAGCTTACAAGGGTGGTACCGTCTGAAGCTGACATCTTAAGGAATGAACTCGAAGAAATTAAAAAGAAAATAGACATCCAACAGACTCAACATACGAGCGAGCTCTATAAGGCAAGCTTAGAGGTTGATGAACGGGACGGGATCATTAGGCAGTTGAAGAAATTAAATGCAGATTTGAACGACAAAAATGCTCTTTACCAAAAAGATGCCCTTCTACTACAAGAAAAAATACAGAAGGCCAGCCGGAGTCAATTCATAGCCGTGGAAAGAGAAAGAATGAATGGTATCCGTTTGGTGGAAGAAGAACGAGAAATCAGCAAGAGAGCGATCGAGAAAGAGATGAAAAGCTGCCGGTTGGCTATGGAGGAAGAAAAACGGTCCACCAAGAAGGCCATTGATCAAGAAAAGGAAAGATTCAGGCAAGAAATCAGCAAGGGAAAACAAGTTGTCCATCATGAGAGAGAAAGTGTCGCCGTATAGAAAAGAAAGTCCATGAGTAGCCGAAATAGACTGTTAGAGATGCAAAAACTGTACGATGACACTATTCAAAGTTTGGAGCAAAGCCAAAGTCAGAATGGCGAATTAAAAGGAAAGGTGGCGGAAGTTGAACACTCCCTTCGAATGTATTGCCAGAGAAATAGCTTCACTGAGCTGCAAGAAAGAGAGCGCGGAGTGGGAGTGTTACGAGCACGAATTAAGTCCCTTGAAGCGACTGTTGAGGATTACAAGGAAAAATTAGTATGTTGGAGGAGGCTGCAGCTGGAGGGGACACCTATTGGCAAAAGAGATTGCGTGACGCTGCCCGGATGGTACATGATAGGGACCAATATTACGCAAACCTGACGGTGGACATACAGCGAGTCGCCAGGCATGTGAATGATTTGGCCATCGAGGCTGAAACACTCCGACCTTTCATAGTCCCAGAAATGAAAGAAGCTCACAGGTTCCTCAAGCTGCTCAGGGCAATTGGAAAATTAGGAGATAGAGTTAGAGCTTATCTATAAGACTCTGTGTTGTAATTAGATCTTTTGTATTAGGGATCTTTATTTTGTAACACGAAACTCTGTTGTAATCTAGACCCTTTAATTCCCGTGGAAGTAGTTCAAAAGGATGATTACCAGCGGAATCAGTACCTTATATGCATACATTCTTGCATTGCATCATGACATTCGCATCATTATACATGCATTTATTTTCTTGCAACCATATTAACATTATGAATATTGTGGCGTTGTGTGTAGTTAACCCGCAATCATTCATCATCCATACCTTACCCGATTATAGAGCAAGCTCATGGAAGACAGGATAATCAGTCTAGAAAAAGGGCAAAAAGAGCTCGAGACAAGGCTTGAAGAGGCCCAAAAAAGCCTCAGTGATCAGATTGCGCAATCGCAAGCATCTATAGTATCCGACATAACCGTATTGTTGGCTAAGAGTCTTGGAAAAAGAGTGGAAGGAGAAAACGTTCAAGAGCCAGAGGGTACCCCAGCTCACTACAAGGTTCAACCAGCTGCACCGAATCCGGCTAGAAAGGTGTATATCGACCCTGCATGAATGTCATCTAGTTTTCAAATAGGGGCACCTGAAACTCAACCCCTCGACGCTGAAGCACTCTATGAAGAAGAGGTGCCGGACCTGAACATGGTTGAAAGGGTCAGGACCGAGGTAGAGAAAAAGTGGGAGGAGAGGTTTCGCCTCATGGAGGAAAAATTTAAAACGTTACAATCTATAGAAGAATCAGGAAATGACGCTAGCGACTTAAGTCTGGTGTCCGATCTTGTCCTACCGCCAAAATTTAAAACGCCAGAGTTCGACAAATACGATGGAACCACGTGTCCTTCCGCGCACATAACAATGTACTGTCGAAAGATGGCGGCCTACCTTAAGGACGAAAAGCTACAGATCCATTGTTTCCAGGACAGCCTAATTGGAGTGGCGTTACGGTGGTACACCCAGTTGAGCAAAGCAAATGTTAAGACATGGAAAGATCTGTCAAAAGCATTTACTGAGCAATATAAGCATGTAGTAGACATGACCCCCAGTAGAATTATGTTGGAAAATATAGGGCAGAAGTCCAACGAAAGCCTGCGGCAATATGCCCAAAGGTGGTGAGAAGTGGCCGCTCAAATTCAGCCACCCCTCCCAGAACATGAAATTACGCCGTTATTTGTTAATACTCTTAAAGGGGCACTCTTTGATTGCCTCATTAATAATACAACGCAGTGCTTTGCTGACTTAATTAGGACTGGGGAGTCCCTTGAATTGGCAATTAAGAGTGGTATGATTGATGGCGGGGAAGGGTCTCAGAAATATAGCAAGAGGAATGAAGTAAACTCCACCAGCACTTATACCACCCCAAAGAACTTCACAGTCTCACAGCCACAAGCACCTGTGGGAAAAACACAACACTCGAATCAAAGAGAGGAGAGAATCGCCAGAAAAGATAGAAGAACTTTCACTCCCATACCTGTTTCGTACTCAGAACTTTATTCCCAGTTGTATAAAGCAGACCTGGTCCGTCCATACATCGTTACTCCTGTCAATCTGCCCTTCCCTTCTTGGTATAATCCGAACGCGCATTGCGACTATCACGGCGGTACCCCTGGACATCCCACTGAAAACTGCCTTGCTTTCAAAAAACTTGTGCAGAATTTAATCGATTCTGGGATATTGAAGTTTGAAGAACCGAGTGTAGCCAATAACCCGCTGCCTAATCATGGGAGCAGAGGAGTAAATGTTATTGAAGAATACTTTACCAGGAGGAGTAAGGATGATGTGTCAGAAATCAAGTCTCCTTTACGGTGGGTATTTCAACAGTTATGCATGGCCCGTATGATCGACAAAGGCATGATAACAAGGCAGAAGGGATGTGGAGAGTATTGCGAATTCCACCAGAATGAAGGACATGACATCCAAGAATGTGATGAGTTCAAGAGATTGGTACAGCAATTAATGAATGAAAAACAAATAGAATTCTTCGAGGAGCCCATGGGGAAGAAGGGGTCGGACGTACACATGACGGATAACCCCAAATCTAAATACGGGAAAGATATACCTTTTATCATCTCTCCCAGACAGGGGAATGCAGGTGCCTCCCAGGGAGAAACCAACAAGATAAGTCCCAGGATCATCATTTCAGCACCATCCCCATTCCCATTCAAAGATATGCGGCAAACCCCCTAGAATTATGCTGTAAATGTGACCACGCCAGAAAAACTAGAACATGGTCAGGTAAAAGAGCCTACGCTGAAAGACCAACAAAGCCAGAGCGATGTAAACATTGGTGAAGCCGGCCATTTCACAAGGAGTGGCAGATGTTATTCCTCTGAGGCTTTGAAAGCAGCTGAAAAAGATAAGGGGAAGAATACAGCAGTTAGCCCCACGCAGATATTTGGAGAAGAACCTCCCCCAAAGATGAATGAGCCGGTAACTGAGGCCCAAGCCAAAGAATTTCTGAAGTTCTTGAGACATAGGGAGTACAACGTAGTGGAACAACTACGAAAGCAACCGGCCAAGATCACAGTACTGGTATTACTCTTGAGCTCAGAAAAGCACCGGGTGACGCTATTAAAAGTACTAAATCAAACTTTTGTGCCCTAGGATATATCTGTGACAAATCTGGACAAGATAGAGGGGCATATCACTGCCTATAATCATATAACATTCAATGATGATGAGATCCCTGAGGGAGGAATGGGGTCCACCAAAGCCCTTAACATTACAACCCACTGCAAAGGGTATGTAGTATCTGGCGTACTGATTGACAACGGGTCAGCATTGAACGTCTTGCCTATGGTGACCCTTCAAAAACTACCAATAGATGGTTCTCACCTAAAGCCCTGCCACAATTCAATAAGAGCCTTTGATAGTACGCAAAGTGGAACAATGGGGAAAATTGAGGTGCCCCTACTGATCGGACCGACTGAATATGTGATTGATTTTGTGGTAATTGACATAAAACCATCTTACAGCTGCTTGTTGGGAAGACCATGGATCCACTCCGCAGGAGTTGTCCCCTCATCGTTACATCAGAAATTAAAATTTGTAGTCGAAGGTAAATTGGTCACAGTAGAGGCAGAGCAGGAAATTGTTGCTTCTGTGACATCAGACGCCCCATATATTCAAAATGATGAAGATGCTGTAGAATGCTCGTTCCGAGCATTAGAACTAGTGAATGCCACGTTTGTTTTGGAGGGAAGTCGGATCCCCTAGCCCAGGTTATCTAATTGTACCAAGATGACCGTCGCAGAAACTTTGGGCCGTGGAGCCAAAATAGGAAAGGGGCTAGGGAAGAAATTACAAGGAAACCTAAGAGCCAAGAATATGATAACCAAGAAGGATCGTTTTGGGCTGGGTTATCAACCAAGTGTCCAACAGAGAAAAGAAGAATATAAGAGAAAGGAGGTGCAAAGAAAAGCCAGATTTAAAGGAGAAGACATTCCGTGGAGACCAATGTCCTTTCCTAGTTTAAAAACCACTTTTGTCTCCGGAGGATTCTACCAACCAGGTCAAGAGGTTGGAGAGACAATGAAGGAAAATGACGTACTCAACCAGGAGGAAATACTCAATGAATCATTTGAAGGGATGTATATCAACATGATAGCTGAAAAGGACCGAGGCAGCAAAATGTTGACCAACATCCGCCCCTGTCGTCCCGGGGAAACACTCGATAACTGGAGCTGCATTGATCTACCTGTAGTTTTTAGGAATAGATCAGAGTAATGCTCCGAATCAACCTTTTGTTTTTGCCTGTAAACAATAAGGATCTCTTGTATGGGGCACCTATGTTAACTTTTTGATTGAAATGAAAATATCCCCACTTTCCTAAATGACCAAAGTTTCATTTGTTTCATTCATGCATTCTTCATGTTCATTTCCTTCATATAAAACCATCTCCTTCCCAATACAATTCATTATCATTTAATGCAGGTCGCTCATGATTGACGATATGAATGATACCGGATCCAATCCTGGAGTGAATTTTGAATGCCCTGAGGTCTCAGAGGGAATTGAGGAAGGATATGATGAGATAGAAAGTGAGGTCCCGGAAGAGTTAAAGAGAATGGTGGCCAACGAAGAAAGGCGGATCATGCCCCACCAAGAAGAAACAGAGAAGTTGTAAACTTGGGGACTGAAGAAGAGAGAAAAGAAATAAAAGTAGGAACGACGATTTCCTCAAAAACCAAGCACGAACTGATAACCCTACTTCAGGAATTCAAGGATGTCTTCGTCTGAACTTATCAAGATATGCCAGGGTTGAATACCGACATAGTGGTGCACAAATTGCCAACAAAATCGGAGTGCAAACCAATACAGCAAAAACTTCGGAGAATGAGACCAGATATGTTGTTAAAGATCCGAGAGGAAGTGAAAAAACAGTTTGATGCTGGGTTCTTGGAGGTAGCCAAATACCCTGAATGGGTTGCAAACATTGTACCGGTACCAAAGAAAGACGGAAAAGTTCGTATGTGTGTAGATTATAGGGATCTAAACCGAGCTAGCCCTAAAGACAACTTCCCCTTACCACATATTGACACGCTGGTTGACAACACTGCAGGACACTCATGGTTTTCATTCATGGACGGCTTCTCAGGGTACAACCAAATAAAGATGGACCCTAACGACATGGAGAAAACTACGTTCATAACCATGTGGGGCACTTTTTGTTATCGAGTGATGCCGTTTGGGCTAAAGAACGCAGGGGCAACATACCAAAGAGCAATGGTGACTCTTTTCCATGACATGATGCACAAAGAAATAGAAGTATATGTGGATGACATGATTGCCAAATCCCGAACAGAGGAAGTGCACCTACAGAACTTGAGAAAACTATTCCAAAGACTACGGAAGTACCAACTGAGGCTCAATCCTGCCAAGTGTACCTTTGCCGTTACTTTTGGAAAACTCGTAGGGTTCGTGGTAAGCAGAAGAGGGATTGAGATTGATCTAGATAAAGTGAAAGCCATCCAGGATCTCTCACCACCTCACACTCAGAAGGGAGTTCGTGGTTTCCTGGGGAGGTTGAATTATATCTCTCGTTTCATTTCCCAATTAACCGACCGATGTGACCCGGTCTTCAGACTTCTTAGAAAGAATAATCATGGTGTGTGGGACGAGGAATGTCAAAGAGCCCTAGAAAAGATCAAAAAGTACCTGACAAATGCTCCAATTTTAGTCGCACCAGTACCAGATCGACCATTAATTCTCTACCTGATAGTTTTTGAGAATTCAATGGGATGCGTATTGGGGCAACACGATGAGTCAAGAAAAAGGGAGCAAGCCATCTATTACCTAAGCATGAAATTCAATGATTGCGAAATGCGGTACCCGCCAGTGCAGAAGCTGTGTTGTGCTCTAGTTTGGGCTACCAAGCGGCTTAGACAGTATATGCTATACCATACTACCTGGTTGATATCCAAGCTAGACCCATTGAAGTTCTTAATGGAAGCGCCAGCACTAACAAGAAGGATGGCCCGATGGCAGATGCTCTTATCCGAATTCGATATTGTATACGTTAACCAGAAAGCCGTAAAGGGGAGTGCCGTAGCAGATTTCCT
Organism: Hibiscus mutabilis; assembly: GCA_019671005.1. Lineage (NCBI taxonomy): Eukaryota > Viridiplantae > Streptophyta > Magnoliopsida > Malvales > Malvaceae > Hibiscus > Hibiscus mutabilis. Next base: position 80,404,726 of record CM033714.1, read on the forward strand.
AGCTAGTCGTGCTTCGGATGACTATGAGGCATTGAACTTTAATTTCCTAGACGAAGACTTGATGTGCATTACAACCGAGGAAGATGTTTCAGATGATAAATCATGGAAGCTTTACTTCGATGGAGCCTGCCCTCGGACATGGGATAGGAGCAGTGCTAATTTCTCCTGAGGACGTCTATTATCCTTTCACCAGCAGATTGGAATTCTTCTGTACTAACAATATAGCTGAATTCGAAGCTTGCGTTATGGGACTAAACTCAGCTATTGAGAGAAAGGTTAAGGAACTTCGAGTGTTCGGAGATTCATCCTTAGTAATTTACCAATTGCGCGGGGAATGGGAAACCAGGGACCCGAAGTTGGTCAAATATTACGAATTGATTCAAGAGCTCACCAAAGAGTTCGAAAGGGTCAGCTTCAATTACCTGCCCCGAGAAGAAAATTAGATGGCAGACGCCTTGGCAACCTTGGCATCCATGTTTAAAACAAACACCGGGGCAGAAATGAAGCCCATTGAGATACGGACGTTTGAAAGGCCTGCTCATTGTTGTAATGTACAGGAAGAGATTGATGGAAACCCATGGTACTATGACATCTTGCAATATGTCAAGCTTCGAAAGTATCCAGAAAGGGCAAATGACAATGACAGAAAAACGCTCAGAAAAATGGCAACAAGATATGTCCTAGATGGGGAGATCTTATATAGGAGAAGTCATGATCAAACATTGCTGAGATGTGTGGATGCCCGGGAGGCGAAGGAGATTTAGCCAAAGTACACGACGGGCTTTGTGAAACGCAAGCCAACGGGCTGTCTATAGCCTGGAAAATCATGAGATATGGTTATTTCTGGTTGACCATGGAGGGAGATTGCATCGATTACGCCAAGAAATGTCACAAATGCCAAATCTACGCTGACAAGATTCACGCACCCCCATCGCCTTTACACACCATGAATTCTCCGTGGCCTTTTGCGGCATGGGGCATGGACGTCATCGGGCAGATCCATCTGAAAGCTTTCAATGGACACCGTTTCATTTTGGTCGCCATAGACTATTTCACTAAATGGGTAGAGGCAGCGTCTTACGCCAACATCACAAGGACTACAGTATGTAAGTTCTTAAAGAAGGAGATTATTTGTCGATACGGATTGCCAGAAAGGATCATCACCGACAACGCTTCCAATCTGAATAACAAAATGATAACGGACGTGTGCACTCAATTCAAGATAACACACCATAATTCCACAGTCTATCGTCCTAAAATGAATGGAGCAGTGGAAGCAGCAAACAAGAACATAAAGAAGATCATAGCAAAGACGACAGATACCTACAGGGATTGGCATGAGAAGTTGCCATTCGCCCTTTTCGCCTATAGGACGTCCATTCGCACATCAACATGGGCAACACCCCACTCCTTGGTGTATGGTACTGAAGCAGTACTCCCCATCGAGGTAGAGATCCTGTCTCTCTGGGTCTTAAACGAAGTAAAATTGGAAGAAGCCGAATGGGTACAGGCCAGACTCGACCAGCTAAATCTCATTGACGAAAAAAAACTAAAGGCCATTTGTCATGGTCAGATGTACCAAAAGCGGATGATGCAGGCATACAACAAAAAGGTGCGCCCAAGAGAATTCAAAGAAGGGGATATGGTGCTCAAGAAAATCCTCCCTATCCAGAAAGATTCTCGAGGAAAGTGGATGCCCAACTGGGAAGGACCTACGTCGTAAAAAAGGCCTTCTCATGAGGAGCCCTGATCATAACAGAAATGGATGGAGACGAGCTGAAAAACCCTGTAAATTCTGATGTCGTTACGAAATACTATCTTTAAAAAAATAAAAAAAATAAAAAAATAAAAAAAAAGAAAAAAAATGGAGAGCTCAGGGCGAAAACCCTAAACCGGGCGTCTTGAAGCAAAGGGAGGACCCGAGTTGAAAACCCGTAAAGGGCGGCTCGGGTAAATTGAAAAGTTGAATATCCGAAGAGAAGGGTATCCCCATGAACATCGTGAAGAGGAGGCTTCAGGCAAAAAAAATTCTACACCGGTTGACAGGATCATGTATCATTCATATCGAAGATAATGAGGGATCTTGTATTTCATACTTAGCTTTTCTTCTTTCTCATGTGTGTCATACCTTTTTTTAAGATATCACAAGCCCTTAATCGTAATAAAATCGTGTTTTTGAGCATCCATTCCTTGCCTTCTTGTTAATTTCAGTCAAATAAGTTAACATAGGCTTATAGTAAAACAAGAGATTTCGGAGCATTACTGTGATCTAACCTTAAAAACGCAGGTGATTAAAGGAAATAATTTTAACTCCGTCCTCTAGCTCCCTACATAATGGCTGTTGATAGGGAAGGCGGAAAGCTTCAAACAACCGGATAGGATGACCAATGGCGTACGTCCTGTCTATTCAATGAAAGCATGTGAGATAACAAGAGAGATCTCTTGGGTGAAAACCCAGAAGGGCACCCCTAAAAAAACTCTCTAAAGTGAAAACCCGAAAGGGCACTTTAGAATTCCAAGTCGTAAATGGAGAAAAAGAAAGGTTGGAATGGTTGAACCTGACAGTGAAGTGGGGTATCGACGCCCGTGAGAAAGGAGAAAGTGAACAACGAGGTCGAATAAGGACCAAACAAGCCCACCAAGATATTGACACTCATGCATCATGAATAGTCAGACATCACTAGGATTAGGAGCATGTCATTTCATCTGTCATAGCATTTTGTCTTATCTTAGACAGGTATCTGTAGATTCAAAGAGACATCGATGGCCATCATGGTGTGAATCCCAAATGTGAAGACAATGGTTCTACATACAAAAAGCATATGTTTCCCAACGCCTGCAGAGAGAGGTTCTATATAGGAAGAATCCTCCGCTCCGAAGCTTCAGAAGCTAAAAGTTCTATATAGGAATGACTGACGGCTCCAGGGTGAAGACTAGCAGTTCTATATCGGAAGAACTCCCAGTTGAAGGAATTCACCCATGACACACAAGGTTATATAGGAAATCTTGTTGTGTTTGAAAGCGAAGAGTCTTATATAGGAAAGGCTCCGAGCTTCAATGTCTTAGAGTAAAAGATTCTATATAGGAAGAATCCGTAGCTCCAAGATTTCAGACGCCAAAAGTTCTATATAGGAAGGACTGACGGCTCCAGGGTGAAGACTAGCAGTTCTATATAGGAAGAACTCCCAGTCGAAGGAATTCACCTATGATACACAAGGTTTTATGTAGGGAAAACATGTTGTGTCGAAAGCGAAGAGTTCTATATAGGAAGGGCTCCGAGCTTTACTGTCTTAGAGTGAAATGTTCTATATAGGAAGAACCTGTAGCTCTGAGATTTCAGACGCCAAAAGTTCTATATAGGAAGGACTGACGGCTCCAGGGTTTGAAGACTAGCAGTTCTATATAGGAGGAACTCCCAGTCGGAAGAATCCATCAGCAACGCAAAAGGTTTTATATAGGAGAAACCAGCATTGAAGGTGAAGAGTTCTATATAGGAAAGACTCCAAGCTTTACTGTCTCGAAGTGAAAAGTTCTATATAGGAGGGACTCATAACTCGAGGCTTCAGAGCGAAGGGTTCTATATAGGAAGAGCCTGTAGCTCCAAGATCGGAAGGTGACGAAGCTCTATATAGAAAGAACTTACGAGCCTGAAGATTTAGCTAAGGAAGAGCAGAGAGTTCCAGAAGAACACGTGTTTCCAAAGCTATAAACAGGGAAGTCTGATAAAAATGAGTGCTTATGAAATCTTTGCTTTGTTTCCCATTCCATGAGAACAAGCAAAGAGGGGCAACTGTAATCACTCATTTTTATCTGGTCTGTAAATGCATATTAGTATAATTATTAGTACACTAGTGTTGCATGTATACATTGTATTATATTATGCTATATGTTTATTATGTGCATAAGTGTTACTAATATATATAAAATGTGTGGTGTGTGCATGTATATTATAAACTATGTATGTATACGTATTAATAAGTAATAAGGTGTATGTGTATCGCGCATGTATCTATATTTAGTACGAGCGTATTTGTTTTTACAGATAATGTGTGTACATGTTATGTTAATTATGTGTATGATTATATGTACGTATGCTAGTATGTTATATTAATTGATGTTTGCATAAGTATATACGTATGTATTATCGTATGTGTATTATTATTAATTGTTGTTATAATATTAATGTTATTATTATTGGGCTAATATAAAATGAAATCCAAAAAAATACATATTAAACCCAAATAAATAAATTGCCAGTCCAAGTCCATTTACAAGCATAATATTATTACAAGGCCCGGTTGGCCCAAACCCAAACCCTATTTAATTCTAATTATTTTGGTGCAGATGACTATGGGCCGTTGGATCAGGATCTGATCCAACGGCCACGATCAAGCAAGGAACAAAATATCTGGCCGGCCGCGTGCACTACACGTCTGGACGCTTAGAGTGCCACGCGCGCGTGCGGTCCACGCGCGGACTCTTCGTTATCCCACGCGTGCGTGAGCCCCACGCGCTATAACCCCTCGACTGTTGAGCCCCACGTGGCACGATCTGGAGCTGTTTCACCGATCGAGGTTTCATCTGGGCCATTCGTCCTTCAAGCCAGACCGACCGTTAGATTAGATCTGATCTAACGACCGAGATCGCCTCTGGCCGAAGACAGAACCCCCACACCGCCACCATGCTTCACCATGCCGATCTTCAACCACCGCGCTCAGACATGTCAAAACACAAGAAAAGAAATATTATGTTAGTAGCAGTCCAGATCTGAAATAGATATTACATGTACCAAACCAAAAGACAAACATATATGTATGAAACAAACATTTTCTAAGAGAAGAGAGTTGTAATCGAAAGAAAAAATACAAAAAAAACGGTCTTCAGTGGTAATACTCTTCTCTTTTTTACTTTGTTGCATGCATACAAAAAATATATACGTAGTAAATAAAAAAGGAAAGGTTGAGAGTCGTTACCATCGTCGTCTGTGGATCTCCCCTTTACTAGTAACAAGCCTCTTCGGCCTTCCCAGGCCGGATATGGTGAACTGAAAGGAGTGGGAGGTCCTTTTGGTTTTGTTTTGGGTTGAATACAAAAAAAGGGTTTGTTTCGTTTCGTATTTCTTAGATCTAGGCTGTATAAAGGCTTTTTCTCCGAATCCAAGTTCAGATTCGTGTCGAAGGTAAGGTAAGGGTTATTTTGGTGTATTTTTTTGGGCTCGCCGGTGCCGGTTAGCGGCAGCCGGCGGCTGGCCGCCGGATTCTGGGTTCTTCAGGGGTGAGTTGAGAGAAAAATAAAAGAATGGCTTGTTATAAAATTGAAAAATGAACGAAAGGGGGAAAATTTGTGTCCGGACAAAAAAAGGGAGATTTATAGGTGTTATTATTTTGTGAAATGGGTAAATTACGTAATAAATCCCCCCACGTTTTTAATATTTTCGTTTCTGTCTTGCCGCATGGTATATTTACAATTCCAGTCCCCCTTATATTTCAAAATCTTGCAATCCAGTCCCTAAAGTACACCGAATCAGTTTTTAAATGGTAAAATTACCCCTTTAACCATCCCGCGTTTTTGAATTTTTCATTTCGGGTCTGCCCCTTGGTCTAATTACAGTTTCAGTCCTTTCAAGTTTGGTCCTGTTTGCATTTCTGTCCTTAAATTACATATTATTATCCTTTAATTTCTGCCACTGATGTTTATTTCTTTTCATTTCAGTCTTGTTTCCATGTAAATATTTATGTTCGTATAATAATCGTGTATGTTGATGTAGTCTTTTGCCTTATTATATATCTCTCGTATATGCCTTGTATTTTTATGTTTACATGTATATGCGTGTTAAGTTCATGATGATTATGTGTCTTTATGTATCGGTTCAGTTATTCGTATCATGTATATTGTGTTCTAGTCTGCTCGTACACAACATGTTTTGTATTTTAGTACGTATTGTATGTTTTCTTGGCTTTAGGTTACGTGTTAGTGTATTTTCTTTTTATGTATAATATAGTGCTTTATATGTGTTGAAATGTGTTTTATTTCTAATATGTATGTCTTCTTGAAATATATATTTTTGTCCATACATGTATTTATTCATGCCTTGTTATTGTGACATGTTAAATTTGTTTTTATCTACTATTAAGCTTGATATGTATATGTGTGTTTTAATTACGTATTTTATTTATGTTAGATTAGTATTCTGTTATGTGAATATTTACTGTCTTTAAATTATCTGCCATGTTTTATATTTTGCCACTAAGATTGCATATTGAGATATAAATTGTCAATGCGGTGCCCTTTTATCCGAGCGTAAACGGGGCCAGTATCAGACGTAGTGATAGTGGTGGAGCGTTTACTCTCGGATAACGGGGCCCTTAAAATTTATTCTCAATTATGACCAAATTTTAAACTAATCGTCACTTTAATATGGAAAATCTAATATTAATAAAGCGGTAATTATTAAAGTACCAATTTTGGGCGGTGTGGGGGTGCTAATCCTTCCCCATCCGTAACTGACTCTCGAACCCAATAATTTTTAACTCTCTGGTTTTATGGTGTCCGGCCTACCTAAGTGGCCGGTGGCGACTCCAATTTTTAAATAAAATGCGGTTTTTTTAAACCCCCACGGAATAAACGTTTTATATCCAAAAAATTCACAAACACCTTCGAAAACTCGTTTTTTTAGCGGAAAAAGGACATCACTACAAAAATAAAGCTTAGAGTCGCCATCAGTCACTTGGATAAGGTAGACCGGACATCATAAAATGAGAGATTCATTAAAATATGGGCTCGGGAATTGGTTATGTGTGGCGAAAGATTAACACCCACAACGCCCAAAATCAGTACCAATCATATATTACTTTTTGTCGATGGAAATCATTGAAATTTAAATTAAATTTAATTAAATGTTCTCAATTAAGAGCTTTAAAATTTGATGGGCTTGAATTAATTAGCCATTTAATTAATAAGGGTGACTTCAAATTCGAACCATAGATTAAACTGACATCAGTTAAGCCTGAGTGCCGTATTAATTTATGGTTCGAATTAATTACATCACCTTTATGCATGATGCAAGCAATTAAGTATGATATTATAACTTGTCAAATTTGATTCATTTTAAGTTCACCTTTAGATAATATAAATTAATTCGAATATTTAGTCAATATCTATTAAGTCAAGATATTATGAAACAAATACTTGAGTTAATAAATATCTCTTTTTTATAATTAAAGATTAATTAATTATCAATGTAAATATAGAATTAGAAAGATTAAATGAGTAGCAATTAAATGCATGTCATATAAAAGCTTTAAGATAAATACACAAAAGATTCACTAAAATTCTAACCTAAAAGACCAAAATTATGGGAAATGTAATTAGTGATCTATTATTAATTAAAATGTTATAATATTAACCTCAAATTAGTTAAAACCTAGAAATCTAAAAATCTAGCATTTTGTGGAATTATCTTGAATCATAATAATTAATTTGATTAATTTTAAGATAACATCCAATTAAGCCAAAGATATTATTTAAAATAAATCAAATTAATAGTTATGATTTTTAATTATACTGCATTAAATATTAATTTTATATCTTAATATAATTAAGAAAAAAATAAATTTAACTAATTAAAATATGCCCCATTAAGTCAAGGATAAATTTTAATTTAATTCCAAGCCTAAATTCTAACTAGGGTTTCAACTAATCTAAAAGGGAACTTGAATTCATTTTTATTAATCTAAACACACACCCCTTTCAGCTAAGGTTATGTTTTAAATTAATTAAAACAAATTCTAAAATACTAAGAATATCCTAAAAATATACAAGCAAACACAAAATTAAACCACATATCAAACAAAAAGGCACAAAACACTAACAAATAAATGAAATAAAATAACATACAAGAATGAAACTTAAATAAACAAAAAAGGGTTACCAATAAACTCATCAATATTTCATTTAATCATTGGATTACACAACAAATAATTTAAAAAAAAGAAAAAGTATACTCAAAAGCTAAGTATTTATGTTCGATCAACTAAATTTTACAGTTGTTAGGGTCTCGGTGAAAAGTTGGGTAATCAAGTGATGGTGGGAGGCTACGGGGAAAGATAGTGAGTGATGCTCGGTGAAGGGTGGAATGGATAAGAGTGTACTGTTAGAAAAATGGTTGTGGGTAGTGGTCAATGGTACATGGCAGTGAAGGGAGCTTTTATTGGTGAGTTTTTGGAGGTGGGTGATAATTAGAGATATAAACTCGAAAATTTTACTAAAACTTGCTTAAGACGGAATTTGTTTTAACTTGAAGAAAGGGTGACCCAAAACTGATTGTTGTTGACTCAAACTCAAGTTAGACATGATATTGTAGTAACCAAATTCAACCTACACCCTATTGATGCAAATTCGAACCCAAGACTATCTTGATATAACCCGAATGAAACGATCCGAGATTCGATTTTACCCGACCTATTTTGAACCCGACCTGTTAATTGACTCGACCTGTTTTGAACCTGACATGTTGTTGACCTGAACTGATATTGAGCTGGCTTGAGATTTACCTCACATGTAATTGAAGAAGTCTATGATTTGATAATTTTCAAGAGAAAATAAAATATTTGAGAAATTATAAATTTATTATATTATGATGTGAGAAACTAATTGACCCATATGATGATGTTTTTGCTCATTCTAGTCTTTAAACTTTATTTTTAGCCGAAATTGACCTATTTATATTTCTATTTTTGATAACTTAGTCGAATAATATTTTTATTTATACTAGTCCCTACAATTTAACTTTTATTCAAAATTGCCCCATATTTATTTATATTTTTGGTAATTTAGTCCTATAATATTTTTGTTTATTCTATTATCTAAAATTTAATTTTTAGTCGAAATTGACCCTTATTCATTTTTTTTTGTAATTTAGTCCAATATTTGTAATATGATGATATTTTTGTTCATGTTAATCTATAAAATTTTATTTTTAACCAAAATTAACCCCTATTTATTTAATATTTTTTAATTTAGTCTAATATTTTTAATATGATGATATTTTTGTTCACTCTAGTCCTTAATATTTTATTTTTAGCCGAAATTGACCCTTATTTATTTCCATTTTTTGTAATTAGTCCAATATTTTAAATATGATGTTATTTTTGTTCATTCTAGTCCTTAATATTTATTTTTAATGTGATTCGTGTTCGTAAAACGCATTAAATAATTCACTAGAAATGACTCAATTTAAAGTCTATCAACTATTTGTACCATCCTTTTTGTCTCCTTTTTATATTATTTATTTTATTTTATTTTTTGTAAAAAATAAATAATAATAATAATAATAATATCCGGACAAAAATTAGTGCTTACACGAGGCTGCCCATGTTTTAGCACAAAAAAGAAGAAGGTTTTAACTCTCACAAAGTCTGGATCGAAGAAGGTCAATCGAGTGTCGAAGCTATTGTAGTTGCAGACAGATGGTGGGTCGATTTACCGGTTTAAGGATTGAGTTCCCTTGTTTTTTATTCAGAGATTCTATTCATCTTCTCTCCGAATGCTCCCAAGATTGCTTTCTTCTGCTTTTGAAATGTTATATTGCTCATTTCTTTGAGATGCTTCTACAGAAGTGGCTTGCTGATTGTTCTTTTCTTTTTATTTTTCTGCTTTTAATGTGTTTGAGGAGGAAATAGTTTTCTGTTGTTTCTTCTACCTTCTTCTTTCCTTTTACCTCTTGTTTAAGTTCTCTAGTTCTTCTTTCCTTTTCGTTTATGGAATGGTCTGTATTCAGGGGATGCTTGTTGTACTGTTTTGCCTTGTCCCTTTTAATTATTAGCTTTGTTAAAAAAAACAAGTTTTACATTACCCATGTACGGAGAAGGCGGGAAGTTCTAGCGAACTGGAGTTAAATAAAGACTAATTTAAGGCTGGCCGGTTTAGCAGGTAATATGTTTGTACAAAAATTCTTACGATGTTTGTACATAATTGCTTACAAAAACTGTAAGGAAACCGGTATATACATAAAATGTTATAACATAAAGATTTGTGTACATACATAATTTCCTACGCGAAAACATAATTTAGTACAAGTAATGTACGGATTTGTGTAGTACACAAATTACTATAGCGTATACACAAATCCTTACAAAAGTTGTAAGAAAAACGGTAGGTACCGAATTTCTTACACGAGATCACCAAGGCCAAAAAGGGCTCAACATAGGGTAAGGATTTGTGTACATACATAATTTCCTACGCGAAAACATAATATAGTACAAGTAATGTAAGGATTTGCGTAGGTACACAAATTAGTACAAAGTATACACAAATCCTTACAAAAGCTGTAAGGAAAACGGTAGGTACCAAATTTCTTACACGAGATCACCAAAGCCAAAAGGGGCTCAACATAGGGTAAGGATTTGTGTACATACATAATTTCCTACGTGAAAACATAATTTAGTACAAGTAATGTAAGGATTTGTGTAGGTACACAAATTACTAAAAAGTATAAACAAATCCTTACAAAAGTTGTAAGGAAAACGGTAGGTACTGAATTTCTTACACGAGATCACCAAGGCCAAAAGGTGCTCAACATAGGGTAAGGATTTGTGTACGTACATAATTTCCTACACAAAAACATAATTTAGTACTAGTAATGTAAGGATTTGTATAGGTACACAAATTACTATAGAGTACACACAAATCCTTACACAGGTTGTAAGAAAAACGATAGGTACCTTCTTACACAAGATCACCAAGGCCAAAAGGGGCTCAACATAGGGTAAGATTTGTGTACATACATAATTTCCTACGCGAAAACATAATTTAGTACAAGTAATGTAAGGATTTGTGTAGATACACAAATTACTAAAAAGTATAAACAAATCCTTACAAAAGTTGTAAGGAAAACGGTAGGTACCGAATTTCTTACACGAGATCACCGAGGCCAAAAGGTGCTCAACATAGGGTAAGGATTTGTGTACATACATAATTTCCTATGCGAAAACATAATTTAGTACAAGTAATGTAAGGATTTGTATAGGTACACAAATTATTATAGAGTACACACAAATCCTTACACAAGTTGTAAGAAAAACGATAGGTACCAAATTTCTTACACGAGATCACCAAGGCCAAAAAGGGCTCAACATAGGGTAAGGATTTGTGTACATACATAATTTCCTACGCGAAAACATAATTTAGTACAAGTAATGTAAGGATTTGAGTAGATACACAAATTACTAAAAAGTATAAACAAATTCTTACAAAAGTTGTAAGGAAAACGGTAGGTACCAAATTTCTTACACGAGATCATCAAGGCCAAAAGGTGCTCAACATAGGGTAAGGATTTGTGTACATACATAATTTCCTACGCGAAAACATAATTTAGTACAAGTAATGTAAGGATTTGTATAGGTACACAAATTACTACAGAGTACACACAAATCTTTACACAAGTTGTAAGAAAAATGATAGGTACCAAATTTCTTACACGAGATCACCAAGGCCAAAAGGGGCTCAACATAGGTAAAGATTTGTGTACATACATAATTTCCTGCATGAAAACATAGTTTAGTACAAGTAATGTAAGGATTTGTGTAGGTACACAAATTACTACAGAATATACACAAATCCTTACAAAAGTTGTAAGAAAAACGATAGGTACCTAATTGCTTACACGAGATCACCAAGGCCAAAATGGGCTCAACATAAGGTAAGAATTTGTGTACATACATAATTTCCTACGCAAAAACATAATTTAGTACAAGTAATTTAAGGATTTGTGTAGGTACACAAATTACTAAAGAGTATACACAAATCCTTACAAAAGTTGTAAGGAAAACGGTAGGTACCGAGTTTCTTACACGAGATCACCAAGGCCAAAAAGGGCTCAACATAGAGTAAGGATTTGTGTACATACATAATTTCTTGCGCGAAAAACATAATTTAGTTCAAGTAATGTAAGGATTTGTGGTGGTACACAAATTACTACAGAGTATACAAAAATCCTTACAAAAGTTGTAAGAAAAATGGTGGGTATCGAATTTCTTACAACATATCAGTTTAAGCAAAAAAATTACTTAGTTTAAGTAGTGGTTTCGAAACCCCTCACTTTCAATATCGAAACCTGGTTGGCAGTTGCTTTTCGAAGCCACCCAATGGGTTTGAAACCCTAACTACCCCTCACATAGTTGCACAACGTGCAAACCCTCAGATAATTGCTTTTTGAAACCTCTCGCCTCTTGCCTGCAAACCGAAAACCCGACAAATAGTCCGAAAATCCATTCTCAAGTGTATTGCCTTTCTTCGTAGCAAAATTTCTCGCCTCCTTGGGTTGCTTCAACGTCTTCTTCAATTTGTGAGGGTAAGTTTATCTAAAACTCATATTTAGCGAAACTTGAGAAGTGTCGAATTCCTTATTTTCTTTTTGATGCTTAAAATCTTTAAGACAATAAGAATTTTGTGGTTGCTTTAGTTTCCTAAAGAGGATTTTAACAACATCCATACTTTTCGACTACCTACATGTTTGTGGGTATTTCGAAAATCATATAATTGATGACAAAAGATAATTAGTACAATAACAAAAATTTCATTCTTAACATGGATCATTTGAACAAAAGTTTGCCTATACGGGAAACTAAAAATTTTATGTGATTATTAGAGCATTCATTCCATTACTATGGTTATTATAATTACATAAACCAATTTAACATATATTCTCACTATCATACTCTAGGATAGAATCTCACGATCAAATTTCTAATTATCCTTTAACTTAGTTATCTGATTAATTCATAAGATTATAATTATATATATATATAAGATAAGCTTATTACAAGCATTCGAATAGAAGGAACAAGAATCATATACCTATTTCCTAAAGGTTTTGCGCACCACGACATCTTAACCACAAACAAATCCATTCACAAACATAGAAGCATAACATGCTGTTCCAACCATATACCAAAGAAGCATACCATGCTAATTCAATCACATTCAAAGATGCATAACAAATTACCATGCTCACTTAAATCTTTTAATTAATTATTTACATAACTTACAAAGATAATCAAAATTATGTGAGCCAAACTACATATATACTTGTGCCACCTTCTATGAGTTCTAAGATATATTCAAAACGTACTTTTATCTTGCTTCTGATCTTGCTTGTCCCCCGAACTCGATTAAAATTAGTCTAACTTGAAAAATAACAAGGTGAATCATTAGTAAGATACACATAATGCGCAACTACAACTAATTAACAAACATGGATTCATTTTATCTTACTTTCAAGCATACTTAATTGTTTCTCAACCATCAAACCCGAGACTATTCACTAAGTGCATAGTGAGTTGCATAACAATTTCATAACAAAGGTTACTATCCAAGAAGTTTTACATCTCATACTTCATTATTTACATACATATCATGGCAAAAGATCAGTACAATTAATGGTCTACTTTGGTTCATTCTTCAACCAGCCCTTCTTGCTCTAACAATTTACAATAAATGATTGCTATTTTAGAACCATATTTACTCTATACCATATACAAGATTTGGAGGAATAGGATTGCATGAGTGTACATTCAAGGCAACACATATTAAATAAAAGAAAGCAATTCATTGGCATACTTTTTCCATAATTAAACAAGAAGATTACATTCATACCTATGTGCATGTATTTCTTTTATCATAAAGATTAAAACAAGATACTTTTTAATTAATGCTTACAATAATTTAAGTTGGATACAATTATGTTCCTATTTCACAGTGAAAATTTAAGAAAGAGTCTATGTGTCCAAGCATGCAACCGAGCTGACAAGACATGTATTGCTTCTAACTAAAACATTTTTAAATAACACTAACAATATTTTAACCAAAAAAAAAAGAACCAGAAATACTAATATAAGCTTCTACATCAAAGGAAAAATAGTTATGAAGTACATTGCCACATACAGGCAAGAAACTAATAGTTAAAAGTACACTACATATTATCTATCTAATAATCCTAAAATATCAATCGATTCACATTCAAGTAAATGGTGTCTCCTAGAACAAACCCTAAAATTCTCTATACCTCAAAGGGGAAAATGCATTATAGGTCAAACATCTATAAGCATTTAGATCGTATAACAATCTGCATCATCAAAATAGTGGATTTTACTCAATACATAGACCATTGACACATAGTGTACAATTCTGACATATAATACTAGAGCTAAGTTAATTACAGATAAGTTCCTGGACAAATGTGATACAAATTACAAGTTCTTTTAACAAAAACAACTTTAAAACATGAACAAATCAGATAAAAAATTAGCCAGAAAGAACAAACTTTCATCAAATACACCACCTCAAAGATGAGTTTTATGGATTAAAAAATCCAACATAATAATGAAAATTAAAAAAAATCAAACTTAATAAAGAACAAGGTAAAATCCAAGTGAATAAAATGATGATCAGGGTTAAAAGATGATATTTAAAATATGGGGAAGTTCCAATGAAAATTCAGATATATGTGACCCCAACCAACACAGTCAAATGAAAATCAAGTACAATTCAAAATGTAAAATAAGATTGAAAAGATTAAATATTCAAACAATAAGACAAATTAAGAACCAAGAACTATAATATCCATGTTTACTATTGACCAAGTGGGAAGATCAACAGAAATAGAAACATCATGTAAATTAATATTAAATCAAGGTGAATTTGATGGCCAACTATATATATATATAAGAAGAAAAAAACTGACATTTATTTCAATACATTGATTTACAAACAATGATGCCCCATTATCATCTCATAACAAGTTCAGAAACCATCTACCACAGAAGCATGCATTTGGTTGAGAGAATGATTATCTTCTTAATACAATCCTTAAACACTTGTACAACTAATGAGTATAAAAGCTTCCCCACTCCAGCAATAATGTCTGGAATTTAATCCGCATGAGAATAAAGATATTAATTCCCTAAGAATTTATATCTTCCTCTCCAAATCAGATCTACCTTTCTGTGACTTATTTGGGCTACTACAATAATTACATCCTTAGTTCCTAATGACAATATCCATGCTAAGACTAACACATGGCTGCACCTAGTTGCAAAATTAGTGATAAAAAGTAGGACAAGAATGGTGTCTACCATAAAGTTATCTCATATTGTAAATTTTATATCCCACACCAGTATATGAGCACTTATTTACCTTTCGTACTTTATATTCATAATATTTCAAATTCAAGTGTAGTGGTAATCATGTATAAGCTCTCTAAAATACAGTAACTCTCTCTGCTCTCTTCTGCTTTCCTCACCTTTCCACTGGTCTGTTTAACTCTTTCACCTTCAAACTTCAAACATAGTGCTACAAACTTATGCAGATTATGACAAGAACACCACCAAATCACTTCTTTTCTAGACCTTGTTATTGTTCTGCCATCATTTAAGCCTCAAGACAGATTTAACCCAAAAAAAACCAAGACCACAGATTCAATTTGTCATTTTCAGTGCTTGAAAATTTATTTATCAGAAAAGAAAAACCATTTCAATAGACACCAAAGCAAACACGAAAAAATGGAGATCCGAATAAGTGATAACCTAAAAAAAATCCTAAATTTCGAACCATTACTTCCTTCAAAACCCAAGAAAATCCTAAACATTATAAACCTAAACCCTAATCCCCAATTTCGAATCCAAAACCCAGCATTACTTCCTTCAACATTTTGAACTCAAATCACAAAACCTACCATTACAAAACTCCCTCCTTCAAAACCATACAAAAATCACGCATAATCTCCCCAAATTTTGAACCCAAAATAACAGCATCTATCTTACCTCAAAACTTTTCTTCCTCAGCCTTCAGTGTGTGCGTAATCTCTCGTGAGTACCCTAAACCCTTTGAACCAAAAAATGGTCGATATTTGTTGTGTTTTCCCGCTCCTCCAACTGTGTATATCACCATTTACCTTTTTTTTCTTTTTTACCTAGGCAACTGGTAACTCTTATCTTTTTTTTCATCCAACGGTTAACATAAATTTGGCTTCATCCAAGGGTTTAGGACATGAGGCCTGTTTTCAGTCCTCATTTAAGCTGCTTGTTTTTAGAATTTCTCTGGAGAAGGCACATCTAATATTTTGTGCTTTTGTCTAGCCACTAGGTAAAAGTATTTTCAGTCATCCGTGCCTTTTTCAAATTTTCACAAAGGGTACCATTTCGGTAATAATTGTTTTTGTATTTATTTAAAAAGGTATATTTGGACAAAAAATCTTATATTTGTATTGAATAATAAAAATAAATAGTCAAAAAGTGTCTAAATTATATATTTTTTTCTCATATATGTGCCTGAAGTGTTTCTCGACTCAAGTAGGCATTTAATGTTTTCACAGTTATCATTTTAGGCGTCTTGTCGTTAATGGCACTCAAAAAATTCCATTAGGCAATAAAAACATGACATGAGACAAACTTTACTTTATTTTCTATTACTTTTTTTAAAAAATAGAATTTTCACAAATTTTCTAAAATTATAAAAAAATTACAAAATAGTTTCTAAATTCCTAAGTTCTAAATCTCGATTCCAGCCGATGTTGTCGTCAATCGCCGACGGTGTGTCCACCACTACCGTCGTCAGACCCTGATTAGTATTCTATTTTATTGTTATTTTACCGTTAATTACACCCTGTTGAATCTTTAAAGTTGCTGATTTAGATGTTTTTATGCGTTTTCTATGCAGGACTTCAATTCTAGAGATTGCACTTAAAAGGCAAAGTTCTGCAGTTTTATTTTCTAGAATCAAGGCTAAGCTAGTAGGCATGACTCTGGGCATGAAGCATCTGACGTGGCATCGAGTTAGCAACTTCTAGAAGGTCCAGTCAATAGCTTCCAGAAGGAACTCCAGTCAGCAGCATCTAGAAGAACGACGAACGATATTTAATTAGGATTTTAGGATAAAGTTTGAACTTAAATATTTGGAAAAATCACTTTATATTTGAATTATCATTTTAGGAATTTATTTGAATGTTTTTAGAATTATCTTAGGTATTTTATTTTGAATATTTTTAGGGTTTTCTCAAGCTATAAATATCCCTTTAGGGTGAAGCTTGAAAAACACACTTAGCTTTTATTTGTTCCTAAGAAATTTTATTTTTATAAAGTTTTCTTTTTAGCTTCATTTTTATGACTCAATTCCGATCGTGAGAATTGAAAATCACTTTATATCTTCGAGTATATTTCTCAATTTTCTGCAAACTTGGATTAGCAATCGGCCTTTCTTTTTAAAATCTTTACGCTTTCATTTCAAAAAGGGCTCGTTGATTTGAATGTTGTTTCGATTTATAGTTGAGAGGAAGGATCGGCTTGTAGCACATTCGACTTCCTGTGAACACACTTAGCGGCGGTCCGCTAAGGGAAATTGAGATCGAATTTGATTCTCGTTGACGACATAGTCCGAGTCAGGTTTTTCCAGATTTTAAACTGTTTTATTCTAACGACGATAGTCGTGGTTAGTTTAGCCAGAAAACTAAAATTCAAAAATTAATTTTGAATTATTGGTTTACCGGAGAGAAAAACAAGTTACAAGGGTTGCACCTTGTAGACTGTAACCGGCATTTATCCGGAGTAAAATCTTATTCGATGATCTATTGGAAATGAGTCAAAGCGAAGCTTGAGGCTGTTCTATTTTATTGATTTTCTCAAAATTCACTTCTATTATTTTCCTAAATTTATTTTCCAATTTACTTTATTTATATTTTCTACTCTCTTGATCCAAAACCCCCATTTACTTTATTTTCTTGCTAAAGTCAAAATCAAAACCTCTCGACATCAGAGGCTCCTTAGTCCCTGTAGATTGACCCTTATTCTCTATTACTATATTATTTATCCATTTTATTTGAGATCAATGATAATTATTTTGACAATTACTACACTTGTCAAATTGGCGCCGTTATCAGGGACTTCAGCAAAGTTACTGATAAAGTTTGTTTTGATTTATGACTAGGTCATCGAGCTAAACGATGTTAAATAAAGCGCTTTGATGGGAGGCAACCCATTTTATTTTATTTATTTTGCTTAATTTCTATTCATTTTAATTTTATTTTATTTTATTTTTGTTTTTGTCTTATATTATTTTATTTTATTCAATTTTTCATGTACCTAAATATTTTGAATCAAACCTTAATGATGTCAGACGCGGTATTTTTGGTCGAACCAGACAGCCCTTGAAAACATCTCACGTATAGATCAGTAGTGGGTTAACCATTTTAATTATAGGGTGCATATTAGCAAAACCCCTCACCATCTCTCAGTGCATGTTAGCCAAACCCAAACTCAATCTTCTGCCGAAATTTTTATCCCCACAATCTTTAATTATCCTTATTTTCCTTTAAATTTTAAACTCCCCGTTGATCCCATGCTTCTTATCAAATAACCCAAACAATTTCTTTTTCTTTTTATTATCTTATTATTATAATTCCCTCACATGTTCAATAAACCTAAACCCTTTCCATTTTATTTCAAAAGCACCTTTTAAGAATTCTCCTTTTAATAAAACGTTTTCAGCTTTTCCA
Source organism: Hibiscus mutabilis (assembly GCA_019671005.1). Lineage (NCBI taxonomy): Eukaryota > Viridiplantae > Streptophyta > Magnoliopsida > Malvales > Malvaceae > Hibiscus > Hibiscus mutabilis. The sequence continues at coordinate 80,423,270 of CM033714.1, forward strand.
GTTCTTCATTTTCTTCCTGTGGTGGTCATGGATTAATCTTGATGATTCTCTTCGGTATATTTGGATTCTTGGATTCATCTTCAACACTAGGAAGAACGCACAACGCAGGCAGGGGTGGATCTACTGTAGTGCCTCCTAGGTCAAGTGACCTACCATTAATTTTGACGAACAGAGGTGGTGATGAAAGATGGATACAGAGGAGTTTTAACGACGGTGAAGATGTTGTGAGGCTTTTGGATATACACAATTTTTAAGAGCACTTTTGTATAATTAACATCATGATTGGTGCTGTGAAGCGGGTGTGCTTGTATGATGAACACCATCGGCGACCGGTGATGAGAAGTGAACAACAACAAGATGAGCAAAAAAACGACTAAAACAAAAGAAAGAAAGAAAAGAAATACAAAACGGCTAGGGTTAGCCAAAAAGGAGAAAAGTTTAACCGGAGAACTTTCATTAGACTTGTATTAAATGGAACAATATCAATAATAGTTACAAAGCCCAATCTGCAATAAAGAGTATATATAAGCCTATCTTTTAACAAATTAGAAAAAGCTCAACTACTTTTTTAACTACCTAGCAGAGTTATTAACTACCGTAACAAATATACAAGTCAATAACCATGAAATTAACTACTAACTAAACATAATGTCCAGACCCGCACATTTGAGTTCAAGACAACAACGTAAGTATCCGACAAAGAAATTTTATGCGGGACGTCGGATTTGCCTAAACCATCAAATTTGGCCCATCACTTGAAAAATTTTAAAGAACTCGATCATATTAACTTTTCAGAAATGACAGAAGACAACAAATCAAAGGAGATTGTGAAAGAATCTTGTCATATCAAGTGTGATCACATATCTAAAGAAAGATATCTTCTAATTGATGTGATTAGATAGGATTTGATATTCTTTCATAGATTATGGTATCTTTAAAGATTTGGGTTAATCTTCACCATCCATGTAAATCGATCTGGACCATTGATTGTGTGAGAGCTCAACTATAAATAGAGAGCCTCCTACCTCATTTGTATCATCTCATTCAATATATTCTCTGAGCAAAAAGGCATTTACTCTAAATTCTCTCTTGTGTTACTGAGCGTTCTTGAATGTTCTTAAGCGTTCTTCTTTTGTTCTTGAGTTGTCTTCTCTTTTATTTGTTTTCGCTACAATTTTTTCTCATATATGTTTAGTTTACTTTCTCAAATTTATTATCTCTTTTAATCAAAAAATATCTCTCTTTAAATTTCAATTTTTTGTTTGAAAATATGATAAATTTATAATTAAATTATTTTTAAAAAATATATATGTAAGAGGATAAAGGTGAAAAAAATTAGGGGTGGGGTCTGAATATGAATATCTTTATTGTCGGTTAATGAACTACCAAATTTAAATTTTTGAATTCGCCCCTAAACGCAAGAACAACTTTTGGAGGAAGAAAATCATCGGATTCCAGCGTGTTTCAAGAGTTTAAGTTTGCACGAAATTATCTACCATCAACAGAATTTATATCGAGAGCGGAGGCAATAGAAACCCTATAAGTCCCTTGTCAAAAAAAAACCCTATGTAGGTTTAGAGTTCAATATTAAGATTTAAGTTTAGGGTGTAGGGTTGAAGTATTAGAGTTAAGGTTTATGATTTGAGTTTTTAATTTTAGGGTATATATAAAGATAGTAAAAGGGGATAAAAGATTTTTGTTTGAACAAAGAGACAATTATTACTATCGCATTTTAGTCTAATAGTATTTTGGGTCTTATGATTTAAATTTAAATCAAATTAAACCCTTGATTTGTAAGATTAAATACTTAATAAACTATATTATTTTGAATTTATTTAATTTGATCCTCTCACTATTTACTCCTAATTCTGTTCCAAAAAGAGACAGCATTAATTACAACTATAAACAATTTCCTAGCTGAGTCTACATAGTGGGTAGGAGGCACATCTGTTTAAGGGTCTAGTATTTTATTATTTGTTATTAGGAGTCTAATTTTTTTTAATACTTGTTATTAAGAGTCTACTCTTAAAATTTAATTTTTTTTAATATTTTTTATTAAGGGTCCATTTTTTAATAATTGTTATTAGGGGATTTTTTTTTTCAAATATTTGTTATGATGGGTCTACTTTAAAAAATTCTAATATTTGTTATTAGAAGCCCATTTTTTTAATAGTTATTATTATGGGTTTAATTTTTCAATACTTATTATTAGAGACCGATATTTCCAATATTTGCTATTATAGCACTATTCTTAAAAGTTATTTTTTTTCAATATATGTTATTAGAAACCCAATCTTTCAATACGTATTATTAATGGTCAACTGTTAAAATTTAAAAATTTTAATACTTATTATTATGGGTTTAATTTTTAAATTCATATTTAAAATACCAAAATCAAAAAACGAGTCTGATTATAAAATATCACCATAGTTGGTAGGGTGAATAAATAGGGTTCTTATTATATTATTTTATTTGTAGAAAACTATGAGAATTAAAATAATAAAAAAATAATGACTCAAGTGTACACAAAATTATTTTCGCATGTTTATAATTATGCATCGTTTTAATCATACATTGCATTATTTTTTAATTAAATAGAAATTGTATTTTTATATTAAAATTTAAATTCATATAAAATAAGACAATATAAATATCATTAGTCATTAAGTCAATAAATAAATATCACACTGCATTATTTTTAAACGGTAAACAATCATGCCAACACAAAATTGAAAATTCCAGTTTTTCTAAATGTGTTGACTTTTTAATTCGAAATTGTAGATATTATGTAAAGATATTTTATTAATCTCATTTTTCGAATTAAAGTGATATTATTATGACACATAATTTTTAAATTTCGTTAATTTTATTAACTTTAAAACTTGAATATATATTATTATGAAATCATATTAAAAAATTTTAAAAATTATAAAAGCAATATTAAATATATTGTACAGGCACTTTGTTTTAAATTTGAATAACCTAACAGCTATTTTTCATTCGTTAAAATAAAAATAAAAAGATACTTCAACAAATTTATTTATTTAGATATAAACTTGATTACAACACGTTTCAATATGGAGATACTGAAAAAAAATCTCCGAGAAAAGAAAAATAAGTATGAAAACTATATACTATATTGATATTTGCTGCGATTCTCGTAGCTTTAATTGGAACAACCGCCCATTTTATCTGCATTTTTTCAAAAACAAAAATAGTAATATAAAAACCGGTCCGGAAATAACAAATTAGTAAAATAACATAATTTATATATGAGTTATTATTTGATGCACTATAAGTGAAATGATTTAGAAGACATGTTTATTTTAATTTTAAAACTCTTAAATTATAATTCTAAATATTAAATTTTGAACATTGTACATAAACTCCTAACACTTGAAATTACCCCTCTTATGGAATAATTTCAGGAAAAAACTTTGATACACATGTCGTGTAAATTTTAGTTTAAACGTGCATTTTAGTTTTAGGGGTTAAGGTTTTAGTTTAGGGTTTAAATTTTATAGATTTAGGTTGTAGTGTTTAGAATTTAAGGTTAGTGTTTAGAATTTAGTGTATAGGGTTTAAGGTTTAGTTTTTTAGGGTTAGGGTTAGGAATTTAGGATTTTGGTTTTTATAGTGTAAATACACAGGCTCGTGCAAAATTAATTTTACACAGCCTATGTATCAAAGTTTTACCCATAATTTTAATCCACAAATTAGTAATAAAAATGTAATTTATATGCATGTTATTATTTTATATACAATGTAAAAAAATTTACACAAATATGTATATTTTAACTTTAAAATCTAAATCATAGACCTTAAAAACTCTTAAATTTCAACCTTAAACCCTAAAATTCAAACTCTTGAACACTAACCCTAAACTAAATCTTAAACTCTAAAATTATTTCGTTTATAGAATAATTTTATTTCACAGCCGGTGTATACGATAATAATCATATATTACTTTTAAAATCAATAATAATAATTTATTAAAATAATAATTTAATAATTCCAATGGTGTAAAACTATTTTTCAAAAATAAGAGCGAAAAATGTTTTACTTACCAATGATTAGGTTTAGGGTTGAGGTTTAGGTTGGGTTTGGGTTTGAGTTTGAGTTTGAGTTTGAGTTTGGGACTGAGGTTGAGGTTTGGGTTGGGATTGTGGTTGGATTTGGGGCTGGGGTTGAGTTTGGGGTTGGATTTGGGGCTGGATTTGGGGTTGGGGTTGGGGTTGGGCTCGGAGCTGGGATTGAAATTGGGGTTGGGGTTGGGGCTGCTTGTGACCACATCGGTCATAGCAAGCAAACACGCATGGCTGTTTTGCATCTCCCATTACAAGTGCACATTTCCAGAAATTACATTTTAGAATGCACTTGAACTTTACTGCTTCCGACTCCGTGGCCAACATCGTCGTCGTCACCATGACCGTCAAAACAAATACTGAATTTATTTTACTTCCGTGGTTCGTATTAACGGCCACCATCTTTTTTTCTCAATTTTTTATTATTTCTTTCTAATTTTAATGTACTTTTGTAACGTATTCAGTCCGAGTTTATAAACCTGGAAATCGGAAACTTTGGTTCAAACAAGGATACGCAATTAATCCGGAGATCCTGAAATTAAGTAGATGTAAAACCAAATAACAATCCTTGTCGATGGAATGAAAGGTTAATCTTTTATCTATATTTAGGTATGGTAAAAGAAAGGTCCTTTCTTAACAAGTGCAATGGTAAAATTGCACTGTCTCTCAAAAATTTAAATATTAATTTTTATTTCTCTTGAAAAAATTGGCTTAACTATAAAATAAGTGTCCAACACTAGACTTTTTTTTACAATTAGTGGCTAAATTTTTTTTGCTGAAATAGGTGCATGATATTTCTTTTTTGTCTAAAATATGTGTCTAAAGTTTTATTCCATTACTATTTTAAAGTAACACCGTTAAAAAATCATCATTCAATCAGAATTTGACACGTGTTTTTTTTTTTATTTTTTCAAAAAAATTGGAAAAATAAAACAATTTTAAAAAATCTAAAACTTCTCAAAATCTCCAAAACAGTCTCAAATTCCTAAAACCCTAAACTCCAAATTTCAGAATTGACGCAATTGTCGTAACCGATGGCCTCGCCAGACCGTACCACACCACACCATCGCCAAAGTCCTCTGCTCATTTTCTCCAACCACCAATTGTCAGTAATCAGCGAGAGGCGTGCCAATCAAATGTCAAATGGTTGGAGCCTTTCGAGTTCATCGTTCGCTGACACGCCTCCCGTTAGTTACCGGCAATGGGTGGTTAGGAAAAATAATCGGTAGACTCCGGCGTAGGCGGTGGTGGGATCTAGAGAGGCTATCGGCGGCGACAATGGCGCCAATTTTAAGATTTTGAGGTTTGGAGTTTAAGGATTTGAGACTGTTTTGTAATTTCTAAAAATTTTAGGATATTTTTAATTTATTTTATTTTCAGTTTGTTTTTGAAAATAAAAATAAAAAATACAAATAAAAGTCACGTGTCAAACTATAATTGGGTGATAATTTTTTTTAGCAAATTGATTTTAAAACGGGCAAAAATAAAACATTAAACGCCTATTACATTTAGGCACTTATTTTATAATTAAGGCTAAAAAAAATATGATTCGTCCATGTGAAAAGGGCATGCTTTTATATCATTTATTTATTTTTAGTCCTTTAACTATTCTTTTGGTCAAAATAAGTACTTAAACTATTGTTTTTTTATCACTTTAAGTCTAGTAGTAATCTAAGTTTAAAAAAAGTTATTTCGGCCAATAAAGTGTTGACGGGTCACAAAAATTATTTTGACCAAATGATAATTAAAGGACTAAAAAACAAAAAATTGCATATTTTAACTATTTATTTTGATAAAAAATAGTTTAAGTACTTTAAGTGAATAGTTTAGATATTTATTTTGACAAAGTAATTTAGAGATTAAAAGCAAAAAGAAACATAATTTAAGAGTTAATTTTTTATTTAAGTTTTTTTTTTTGTAAATCTAAATGTTTTGGTCTGATTCATGTAAGTGATTATTAGATCATATTCGATAATTTACTAACTAATTCTTTAATGGAAAAGATGATGATATTTACCTTAAAAGACTAATGTTTAAATCGCTTTTTGTCTGTAAAATATATGTACATTGTCAAAGATTAAAAATACGTATAAATAATTACTACATTGTAATCGTATTATTTATTCTTCAATATTTTTTTTGTTGGGAAATAAACATGGAGTGATATCATATGACTAGAACTAATTGAACGTTTCTAAATCTTTTAAATCAGTTTAAAAGTAAAGAAATCAAAATGAAAATTTTAACAATTTTAACTGACGCAATACAGAAGTACCCATTAATTAATGATTTTTTTGTTTTTTATGGTAAGAAAATTTATTAATTCGGTACACGATAACTTGCCAGATACATCACAGTTACAGTACTATACATACACAATATATATATATATATATATGTGCGCGTATATGCAGTCTAGTTTATCTGAAAAATTAAAATTTGTAGCAATATTAAGATCTTAAGTCGAGCAGAGTCAAAGGTAGGAGCTGCAACTTGACGGTTGCAACGATGGTGCTGCTGCTTTTGTTTGCGGCGGAGCCGGCAAGTGCGAAAGTGCGCGTAGGATGTTACATTGACTGCCTGGTCCACTGCAATTGGGTGCGGATACTAGTCTGCGTCAGCCGATGCAGAAGTAAATGCTCTTTTTATGCCGTTGCGACGGATAGTCGTAGTTGGAAGGTGGATGATGAACAGTTTGGATATTAATTAGCGACGACGATCAATAAATAAAATATCAATGATTATAAATAATATATTCTCTGCTTTTATTCACTGTGATAAACAGAGAATATCCATGACTTTTGACCTCAGTAAAATTCGATTATATTTTTCCAGCAAAATAATTAGATTTGAGTTTAAATATAAACTAAATCTTTATTTTAGCTTATAATGTTAATTTATTTCAATACATAGTTAAGTCCTCGCTGAGATTACTGTATAATTGAAAATCTATACTATATAATTTTTTTTATCACTCGAACAGATTTATGTTCTCAAATTATTCGAGGTTAGGACTTTTGAACTCTTGAAGTTAGAGGCTCCCTAAGTGAGAGATGAGGCAGCCTGTGTTTGCTACTGTTTCTGATATGAGAACCCTAACTACTAAAACTATAGGGGATGGAATTCGAGTTAGAAAGGGAAGGGTTACTTGGCAGGGCTTGATCTGGTTTCCCCAGCATCCCTAAGCAATAAGCATGATGCCATTACCTGGTTTGCAATTCTGGATAGACTCCCCACCAAAGATAGATTACAAAAGTGGGGGATTGTTTCTGATACAACTTGTGTGTTGTCTGAGCATGATGTTGAATCTAAGGACCATTTATTCACCTTGCAGGTGCAGTTTAGTTGCGTGTTCTGTCGTTGTGTGGTGCCTCCAGAGCGATCATGAAGTGGGAAGATGAGCTTGCTTGGGCCACTCTTGCCATGAAAATAAATCAATGCGACCATTTACACTCTCTGAGAGGAAAGAAATCGTAGAATTTTTCGTAGCTACACTCGTACTTTTGATGAGATTCTTGATGCAATTATAGAGATTATTATTCGGGTAAAGGTTACATTTGTTCATTTTTCTATTTGTATAGCGTGAGGTTTAGTCTGAGGTTTTGACCATAAATTTGTTCTTCGTAGCAAGGTTTTCTTGCTTTGGGATAAATGGAAACAAATACTTTTCTAAAAAAATATTTTTCATTAGTCTAACTATTAATTTAGGTGTTGAATTCAATTTTAATATGATATGAAACATATTTAAAATAAATAGATAAAATTAAAAATATAATTAATGAGACTTTTTTTAATATGTTAAGCCCTAATTTATTTTGAGTAGGATGAGATGTTATATCTTTTAAACAATGTCAAGAGTTTGAGTCATAAAGTAAATTATATTAAGAAGATTACTTAAAATACTTTATTCGAATTAGTCTATCAATAAATTAGATACTAATAGTTATACTAAAAAATATCGAATACAAACTTGAAACTTAGAATCTAAACTTTATCATTAAGTGAAGGGCCAAGTCTTATTTTAGTTTATTTATTAGCCCGCCAAGCTGGAGATCAAAAGGTAGGGCAAACAATTGATATAATCTCTTTTTCATATAAACAGTACACGGACAAAAGCAATCAAAATAATTTCGTATAAAGAGTGGCGTTAGGTTGAAGAAACAATCTCTTATAGTGTAGCATTCCAAATTGTTCTTTTTCAATGGTAGACCAACTGTATATATGTATCTAGTGCATGAGGGATTTGCTACAAGACGCAAAGTTCGACTCAACTCGACTCAAACTTAAATGCAAGAACCAATAGAACAAAGTAAAAGCTCTGCAAGGGTTTTGCATGTTAACAATCACAAAGTTTGCAACATCAACATTTTAAGACATTATCGTTTAATCAGCAGGTTCTTCATCCGTTGTCCATCGTCTTCCCGATGCTGTTAATGCGAGTCTCTAGCTAATGGTGAACCACTGCTGCTCTCACCAAGTTCAGTTTTACATAGGGGACAGGATGCATTGATTTTCAGCCATTTATCTACGCAATCTACGTGGAAGACATGGATGCACGGCAGCTCCCTCAGCTCATCATTGTCAGCAAACTTCGTCAAGCAAATACAACAAATCTGCAACATAAATCGTAAGCTGTATTGTTATTAACCTGGATCAGCAAAAGTCAGATCTCACGTAAACAAAGCAAACTATTTTGTGCATCTAGTGGTAACCAAGCAACTAAAGAGATGAGTTCATGGCAACTCACAATGTAATACAACAATCTTTTTCAAGCATAGTTAAGCTGAAGTGCCTTGGATTATCAAGTGAGCTAAATTCGAGTATCTAATGCTTGAATCAAATAGGTCACGAGCTTAACCGTGCTTTTTCTCAATATATTTTCATTTTTTTATCTATCATTTCAAATCTCAATTTGAACCTAAACTTTTAGTTTGAATACAAATAGTCAAGTATGAGGTCAAGGATAGAAACCAAGCCAATTATTTCTAGGTATAGCCTAATTGAACGAGCTCTAACAGTTTGATTTTTATCTCGAATAAGCTCAAGTTTTAAAAGTAAAACTCAATCAAATCAAGTTGAGATAGGAGCCCTGAATTTCAAATCAAGCTCAAACTCCAGCTTTGAGCTTGACTTAGCTTGGTTACATCACCCAGTTTGATCCTAGTAGCAAGTACTCCGAATGCAAGTAAAATGGTTGCAGTTAACATGCAACGAGATCAATAAACTATCAGTAAATTGCAAAAATCAAACTTACAGCATCTTCTCCGGATATCACACGTTCCTTGGCCGTCCCTGCACCAATGACTCCACCTTCACCAGCTGAATTTTCCTGATCGTTGTTTACATTTTCAGTTTTCTTGGATTTAAACTTAAATGTTGGCAATGCATTTATAGTTTCCCTGGTGGCTCCTCTAGTTGGTGAAAAATCCTCTCGGTAACCAAGGATGGAAATTATGCATGGCAAACAGCAACAAATCGTTGCACATAGTATGAATGGCATGGCATATCCGATACAGCTAAAAGTAAGGAACACTATACATAACCTGCAATGAAACAAATCAGCAATTCATAAATCGTTACGAAATTGTGAGTCTCAGGTAAAAAGCCGAGCAATATACAGGTTAGTCCGAATTGAACCTGTACAATTTAGGAGCATCAGATGGAGATGTGTGACCTCCAAATATCCACACATTGCCAACAACAAACCACACCGCGAAAAAACAATCTAGGGCCATTTTGAAATGGTCAACTAATCCGTTGAGCCTGCATATTAGATGCCAGTTCTTCACTCAATGACAACATTAAATGATGGTATACAGAAAATATAGAAACTTTTGAAATTCGATAAGAACAGCTTATATTATATTATATTATATTATATTATATTATATTATATTATATGTTACTCAAACTCAGTGCGAGTGTTGGATACGAATGTGTCCCACACGAGTATGTTCAAAATGTTCAAGTTATTCATATACTTAAAGGGTCACATCCTCATACCCATATGCATCTGACATGGGTGTCAGACATGGATACTTGAAAAAAAAATGAAGAGTTGAAGTAACACAGATTATATATGCAAAGTTTTGGCTTCACTGTTATGTAAGTTTGAATTTCATATTCAAAGGTGTCAGACACGGATACTTGAAGAAAAATAGTCGCAGCAACATAGAATATACATGCAAAGTTTTGGCTTCACTATTCTGTGTTTCAAATATTACATGTTCACCATTTGAGTATGAACCTAAAGTTAACCTCAAATAAAAATTGAAGCACGCAACGGACTGTTATCACCGAAAGATATGATAAAAGACTACTATATCTCAGATTTGTTTTTATCTGTGTTGATCAGCAAGATAACTAGGCTCCTTTCGCTTACTCCAGTTGACATTTTTTATGACCATCCAAAATACATCATCCGTTTATTAGACAATTTGGAGGATTTCTAAATGCAAAACTTCGTTTTCAGACATTGCTATTTTACCTTCAAATTGTAAATAATTTGAACATAAAGCCTCAGATCAATCTAAAATAATGTGCAGAATATATATCCATCCCCATTGCCAATGCCACTATGGAATCAACCACCACAACTTATCACCATTTAGCACCATTCATAACCAACAAAAACAAAGGTGTTAGTGGTAATACTATCAAACTTTGCAGTATTGGCATAAATGTGAAATCGAATCACCATATTGCACACTATCGGCATCATTTTATTATGTTACCCCTAAGCTAGAACATAGATAAAGAATGGGTATGTATCCCACATGGGAATGATTAGATATTTCTAAGTTGTTACATGTATTTGGAGGGCTTGGAGGTCATATTCCCAAATCCATATATCAGACAAGAGTTCCAGACAGGATACTTCAAAAGAGTTATTCAACTAATATGTTCATACAAAGAGTTATTCAACTAAAATGTTCCATGAATAACTCCGTTGATCATTGATGATGAGTTCAAGGAAGTTTACGATGAAAAGTATTTCCCAATTCACAATTTGAACCTTTACGATGTAAAAAGTAAGAGCATTTAGTGGCGACCGAATAACAAATGCAAACGCACCTTGTATTTAAGGTTCCTGTAATTGGAGTGTTGCTTGTTGCGGAATCAATGATGTGATTATTCTCCTCGTCGGAAGCTTGAGCAACCGAGATAGCTGTATAAGGCATATTATCACTGGGATTGCCATGAGAAGAACCTTGATGTGAATGTGTTGAATCTTGCTCAATGCCCACATTGCGGTTAAGAAAACGCCAATAAAGAATGGGAAGTGTTGCGACACAACCAGATGCATAACCGACAATCCATGCAAACAATGGGGCTTGAGGCTTTTCATTTCTAGACAATGACAGTACTACGATAGATGCTATAATCTGACTCAGGGTGACAACGGACTCAACAGAAATCCATAATCCAGAATTTAAAGGGCTCCTACGACGTTGACCATACCCATCACTTCTCCTCATGAATGATGAATTCCCGGAGTGCAATCTGTTTGAGAAAGAAGAAGCATTACTAGGAGCCTGTGAGCTGCTTGAAGGTCTATCTTCACCCTGTGTTAAGTTCACCCCAGAAGATTGCTCATCCTGGGACGAGCTTGATGAAGCATCATCACCATGACTTGTGATGTCAATAATGTGGTCTCGATCGCTATGGCTTTCAACTCGTTCCATTAACAAAGGGTGATGCTCAATTTGCTGATTGCATCCTTCTAGAGTGGAACTGTCCATCTAAGTCCGTTGACCAAATTAGGAGCTACGAAAGCATAGGTCACTTATAGACTTTCAAGATATATACTGCTTTCCTTCCCCAAACTTATAAACCCATCCAGGTAACCTAAAACACTTGGCACTGCAATATCTACAAATCGACCAACTTTATTCCCTCTTTACAGAAAAGCTGCAACGAGATCCAGCATACAATAAATTTAAACTAATCATATGAATAAAAAACGGAATATATGTATGTATGCATGTAGTTATAACATGGTTATGGCACATCACAGAACTGGTAACCAAAATCAAGCAACATCAGATCACCAAAATGATGCACCAACAACAAAGCAACTACGGCATAAACAGAGTAGCATTCACCAACCCCATTTAAGGTCTGACCCATCTCAACTCCAAAAATAGTGCTCAATGTGGTTAAATGTGGTTTTAGACAAAGAAAAAAGATACTACAAATATATTAACGAGACACTTTACGAGGTCGCCCCCCCCCCCCAAACATAAACAAAACAAACTAGATCCTTACAAGAAGGATTGAAGAAAAGATCTGATCTTTCTACACCAAATTCATACAAAACAGAACCAAAACTCATAAATGAAAACCCAAGCTAAAAAAAAAATCAAACTTTTCAAAAGATCATATTGAAGTGATCTAAACATATCCAGACATAATTTTCATAACCCAGGCACACTATATTCACAATATCTTGACTTCAACTGAAAAACCAATAAAAGTTCAATCTTTTAAATGGTTAAGCTATTTTTTAAGAAATATAAAATCAACCCATTAATTAACTAGAAGAAACTGAAAACCTTGTAACAATTTCGAAGAACAAAGAAAAATTAACAGAAATTCATGACCCAAATGAAAATTACCTAAGAGTTTGAATAATCTGATTGGATATGAAAGTAATTCACAAAGAGAAACGACAATAAACAAACTGATAAAGCTTCTCAAAACCCACTTTGTGTCTTCACATTTATTCCATTTTCTCGAGAAAATATAGCGTCAGCTGATCTCCTCCATTGTTTACGCCGAAGCAGAGAGCAAACTTTCTTTTTCTAGTGGAAGTTGTTTTCTCTTTCGGTTGGTAAGGACCACAAACAGAGACAAATACAAAATTTTAGAAAACTTGAGGACCGTTTGATTGAGAGTGTTCACATCATGGATCAAACGGCGTAGAATTAACCGCGTATATACTTGGTACATATATTATATATATAAGGTTAAATATTATTTAATTAATCCTATGGTTATCCACTACTCCACTTCCACACTTTATTGCTTAAAATACTTGATATAAGAACCCAACAAATGTTCATGGGAAAAAATAAATAATATTTATCTTAAGAGATACGAGTTTAAATTGTTGTCTACAATGTGTATTTACATTGTATGTACATCATTAAAAGGTTAAGAATATGTATGAACAAATACTACTTGATAATTATTTTTAGACTATTAAAAAATAATAAAATACTTGATATAATGATAAATCTAGTCCTTTATTTTTATATTTTTTTGTCAATTTAGATCTTATTATTTTTGGTTAAATTTTATATTTTTAAAAATAATTAAATTTGATTGTTAACCTTTTTTTAATAGTCTAAAGGTGATTAAAAGGTAGTATCTGTTCATAGATATTCTTAACCCTTTGACAAAGTACATACACATTGTAAACATAGCGATTTGAACCGGTATCTCTTAGGATGAACATCATTCACTTTTTTACTGAGACACTTGTTGGATTCAATTGTCAACCATTTAAAAAAGTTTAATTCTTATTTATCAAGAAATGTTAACTAAAACATTAGATTTTTAACGGATTTAAAACGATGGCCCACGTAACTTTTTTTTGAATTTCATATTTTTACATAATTTAAATTATTTGATGTGATATATAAAATAAATAGTGTCATGTTAACCTAAAATATATATGAACTGTTACCCAAATTATCATATTTTTTGTTTAAAACAATATTTAACGTGTCTTATAAGGTTGATGATAAATATTAGTTCAAAAAATAATAATGACCAAATTAATAAAATCTGTGAACATTGGGATTAAATTTATCGTTAAACCTTTTTAAGTAGTAAAATGATAAAGGAGTATAGTTATCGGGCTAATTGAATATTTAAATCATGTATCACACTTTCAACATGCTAACTAGTAATTACATGAAAATATTTTCTTTATAATAAAAAAGCAAATTTCAATAATGAGAGTATGACACCTTCAAGATAAAAAAAAAACATAAATTACATATAAAAACAACTATTTAATTATGAACCTTTTTCAGTGTGACAAACTTATAAATTTGCAATTATCTTTTACTTATTTTATAATTTTAGAAAATATTTTTATTTAAATATAATTATTAAGATATATAAATATTTTAAAAGCTTAACATTTAATAAACTAAAAAAATACGTTGAGATTTGTCCACTAAAGAATTTCAAATATCATTGTTTTGGCATTGTGATTTGTCTTTACTCAGAAAGCTTTTTATCTCTTTTTGTCCCCCCAACTTATTCTTTCCTTTACCTTTTTCTTTTTCTTTTATGTTATTAAAGTAGTTGATATCATTGTCGGTACAATAAATATTTAAAAAGAGAAGATAAATTTCAGGAATAGAGTCAAGATTTAAGATTAAGAGAGATAATTATAAATATTTAAAAATGGGGATAAAATTTATAAATAAACTATTTTATAACAAAATTTGAATAAGGAGACAAAAGTGAAAAAAAAATCTTGGGAGGGCGATTGACATTTTCCACCTTTTAATAACTTCGTCCCTAATAAATATATAATAAATTTATTTTTAAAAAGAATTATGTAACAAAATAAAATAAAAAATTGGAGCTGGGGGCATGGGCTATTCTCGGAGCTCTGGTCCCTCCATCTATAATTGTTGTTATCGTAGCATCTTTTAAATTGTGAATTTCGATGCGTCTAAACATATAATATTTAAAAGGGTAAATTCCTTAAATTATCATTGAAATTTACTTTTAAACATATTTTGGTCACTAATGTTTCAAAACATTCAAATTATTTATTAAAGTTTAGACATTGAACGCTTTTTGTCATTAAAGTTTAGATATTAAATTTTTTTGGTCACTCTAAAACCCCAACGGTTGTAGATGGTGATCATTCGATTCTGCATTTCATCAGTCACTTCGTCTCGTCCCCTTGAGTCTAAATTCGACCTCCACTTTGCTGGAAAGTTATTCGAAGTTCATGAATCGGTCAAAAACCTTCTGGTTTTTCTCTCGCTGATCTCTCTCTTTCTCCATCAGATGGAGCTCGTTTCGTAGTATGTTGCTTCTCTCATGCCGATAAGTTTTTCACCGTTCGAATCTTGGAAAAATTCATTCATTGGCCGGTAAATAGACATCGTCAAAAAGTTAACGGAAGAGTGACAAAAAACAATAAATGTCTAAACTTCAGTGAATAAATTGAACGTTTGAAACTTTAATGACCAAAATAAATTTGAAAGTAAAATTAAGTAGTAATTTACTTTTATTTAAAATTTGAAGGTGCTGAGTTTTAGTTTTGTTTGTATTATTACTATCATAACAATAAGGAGACCATAAGTTTGAGTGCGTATAAGCGCTCATCAGGGATACAAAATAAGAAGACTGGCAAAGATCCTGGTTTCCCTTAAAATGATAAAATTATATCTAAGTCCCTCAAAAAGTATAAAACTATAAATCAATAATAATTTTATTTTGCCCCCTAAAATGATGTGATTTAGTTCTAAAAACCGTAAAGTTAAAAGTCAATATGACAATAAAAGTGTATTTTGACTCCTAAAAAATATAATTCAAGCTCACTAAAAAAAACAGCTTAGCCTTGGCGTATGATGATCTTCGATTTAAAGATTTAAGAAAGATTACGAGTACTTTTAGCCCTCGTATAAAAAGTCAAATTATGTGTATTTAATTTTGTTTAAACAATTGCTTTTTATATAACTCATTAGAATTAAAATATTTTCTCCAACTTTTTAAACATTGATCATAATTTTTTAAAATACTTTAATTAATTAAATTTTATAAAATAATATTTA
The DNA here is from genome assembly GCA_019671005.1 of Hibiscus mutabilis. Taxonomy (NCBI): domain Eukaryota; kingdom Viridiplantae; phylum Streptophyta; class Magnoliopsida; order Malvales; family Malvaceae; genus Hibiscus; species Hibiscus mutabilis. Next base: position 80,439,165 of record CM033714.1, read on the forward strand.
AAAACTATTTGTTGAAAGTTTTCTAAACATATTTTTGGTATAAATTTATTAATAATAAGTTTGAAGTAATAAAAAGTCAAAATCAAATTTTTAATTAAATATATTAATAATTAACAAGTGAAAAATTTAACAAATTTGAGAAAATAATCCAAATGAAAAGTAATATTTAGAATATAAGAGATGTTGAGAGATATTTGAGGATATAAGCCATTTTTACGGTGCATGAGGGTGGCATCCTCTATTTTTTTAATATTTTTTTTGTAAATACGTCACCTGCAGGTGACGTCTTCCCTCTACACTGTAGAATATGAACTATATCTTTAAATATTTTCCAACATCCCCTATATTTCAAACATTATTTTTCATTTGCATTATTCTCCCAAATTTACCGACAAATTTAGTGAAATAATTTTTTTATAAATTATATTTAATTATAAACCAGTCAAAAGAAAAATCAAATATATCATTTCACAATGCAGTCCAATCATTATAATAAAGCAATCTGCATTGATATGTGAGCCAATAATCCCAAGTTAAAGATTTATATGTCATGTCTCATTGGATCATAGTTTTTAATGGCCATTGACAAAGAAAAATTATTAGATAAACTTGGCTTATTATGTTATTTGTAATTTCAACTAATAAAGATTATTTACTTTAAAATAATTATTTAATAAACTACCCGCTCTCTATTAATATATAAGAAAGAAGTGATGATTCACCTTAAAGAAAAGATGAATAGACCTTATTAGCTGGGACTACGAATGACGTGGTGAGCCGAGTCATCTAATAATTTTTTCTCATCAAAGGATAAGATAGTTTAATCGATTATTTTTCAATTTTATTGTTATTAGACTGAACAATATTTTTTTATTCATAAATAAAAAATTATTGAGCGATTTAATATATTCAATCTTATGTCATTATGTATATTCATCAACAACAATGTTAATTAAATTAAATTTAATCAATTTTTATAAACTATGTTGATAATTCAAGACGTTAAATATTAATTTAGATGTAAGATAAAGGATATTTAATACATGTTGATTAAATTGTAAAAATGAGTGTAACTATTTGTATTGACAATTTTAATGTGACATGTTAAAAATAGATAACATTAATAAAATTTAAAGGGTTACTTCGTTTTTCAACGTGTGAAATTCAAATTATTCATGCAATAAATTCATATGTTTATACTTTGGTACATATATTTTTAATATATTACACGTAAAACTAAAACTAACATGTAACATCTTAATTGACACTTAATCTGACAAAATAACTTGATTCACATAATACTAATAATTTTAAAATTTAATTAAAATATTTTAAAATCTAATGACTGATTTAGAATTAGATTATAATTTGAGGATATCGTATAAAATTAACCTAATAAAAAAATGCAACATCAAATACGGCAAATATCATTCAATTTCAAGATCCAATCCACCCACCAACCACCTATAGAATGGAAAAACCTTGCTATTCTCATAACGTGTGCAACGTGCCTCTTGAACTTTCACATGTTACTACTCCAAAAAGCTTGAAAGTCACCTCTATTATTCGTGTTGGGTCTCTCTTATCTTAATCAGTGATAAAATATTTAATTTTCATCTTAAACATATAACAACTTTAAAGTTTGTGACCAACGTCTACTTTTAATATGGACTAATAAAACGCGAAAGATTCATTACTAGCTCGCTCCAGTTGATACCTTGGAAATCATTTTCTAAAAAAATTGATCAAATGACCATGTTTAAACGATTTATGTTTTTGTATGTTTAAAAATTACAGTTATTTTTACTGAGTCGAATTTTAAATAATAATAATTGATTATTTCTATTTAGTTGAAAATTTAATTTTTTTTATAAATACTTAAGAAATTATTTAAAAAGTTTAAAATTAATACAAAAGAATAAAAACTAAACCGATATCCACTAATTGACCTAGTAGCGAAAAGTATTCATATTACCTCATTTTGTATGAGTTCAAATTCTAATATAAAATATAATACATCTATATTTAATATAAAAAGCTAAACTGATACAAAAGAGAAAAAAAAAAAAACGACTGAACCGAACTAATCTAATCTCTAACAGTTGTCCAATTACAAGCCTTCAATTGAAACCTTTGATCAGCCCAAGTATCTAACCAAGAAATAGGCCTAACACAGCTTGAGACAAAGGGTTGGGCAACTCAATCATCTGATAAGCCCAAGTATCAACAACATATGTTCTAACTTCAAGGCTTAATCTGATTTATAAACCCCTAACTACTACCGATCGCCGTCATTAAGCACGCCCATTTGGTCACCAGACCTAGCCAGTCATTTCCCCCAACATAGCGTTGCCGAAAATGACGAACGACGTGCAAGCCGAACATTGACTTTACGTTCGACGTTCGTCTGGCACGTCGTTCGTCATTTATGGCGACGCCGTGTTAGTAAATGAAGGGCTAAGTTCAGCGACTGAAGGGGTGTGCTTAGGGGCTGCTATCAGTGGCAGAAGCGATGATGATTTTGGGGTTTGAGAAATTTTAAAGATTTAGGGATTGTTTTGTAAATTGGAGAATTTCAGGATTTTTTTGAAAAAATAAAATTTTTGTGTAAAAATTTGTTTTAATTTTTTAATTTTGAAAGAATAAATAAAATGTCATGTGTCATGTTTTGAATGGTTAACAGATTTTTTTAACGACAGTTAACTACCATACACCAAAAATTAACGAAATTAAACGTTAAGCGTCTATTTTAACAAAAAAATATTTTAAACACTTAAAATTTAAAAAATGTATGTTTTGAGCACTTATTTTTTTTATTTAAGCCAATTATAAATTACAAATAAGTTTCTCAAAAAATTATCAAATTATAAGTTAATTTATAGTAAAATTGTTTTTTTCCTTTAAAAACAATTATAGTTTAATTATTTAAAAGTTATAAACCAATAAAATTATATTTTATTTTTCATAAAACTATAAACGATTATATTTGTATTTAGACCAAACATAATATTTTTTTTTGTTGACTAGACATACTAGTTACTAGGTATATAGAGATGGATCTATGTAGGTCTTTTTCCAAGTAAAAAGTTTAGACGTTTCACACCATGAATACACTTTTCGTTTTGGCTTCAAGTAATTCACTATTTGTATGTTATTTTTTTTACTATTTTAGGTTGATAAAAACATATCATTATTTGAGGTCTAATTATGTTTTTTATAATATAAGAAAAAAATAATTTTTAAAGTATAAATTATACTAACTAAATTATCTATAACTCTAAATCTTTAAGTGAAAAATAGTTATATTTAAATGTACTAAAAACACCTTCATCCTTCTAAACGTTGCAACAACAACGATTACAGTAGAATTAATGCTATGAACAAGAATAATGCAATTAAATTACATCAAATCACAAAATCATTTATTAAAATAGATTAAAACATACGAGGAATGAGAAAATTGTTATAAGTGGCATTATCTATCTTTTGACTCGAGGAATCATGCTTCAATTTTTCTTTAAAGAATTATTTTTTATTTTTTATATTTGTTTTATAATTTATGTTCAGATTTTTGATGACTTTTTTTAATAATATCATTTTTATTATTTAAATTTAATTTATCTTATTGAGAGTGTAATGTACGTTACTACTTATTTTTTCATAAAGAATTCAATTTATTTTTTTAATAAAAACACAATTAATAAATATTGTCTTTCCTCATAAGAAAGTTTAATTATGACATAACCCACCTTACTTCATTCACATAACTAAAATTCGAATTCTAAATATTAATTAAAGGATCTAATATTATATTTTACTACACCAGTGAGTAGTTAGTAATAATTTATATCCATATTAATGCAACAAGTACTTTGATTGCTAAATTGTTGATTAGGCATAATAGGTAGATGACTATGAAGGGAAATTTCTTCTAAGTTTCGACAACAAAATTGTCAAAAAGCAAACCATCTCTTATGTAGGGGAAGGTGGATGGCAAGGTTATGGTTTCTTCTAGTCCACGTAAAATACTTGCGACCTAAATAAAACATGAAAATAAATAAGTGCCTAAACTTTGTCATTTTTTTATAATAGGTACTTAAATTATTTTTTGACTAAAATATGTGCCTAACATTTTATTTTTGCCCGTTTTAAAATTAATCTGTTAAAAAAATTCATCACTCAATTATAACTTGACATGTGGCTTTTATCTTTTATTTTTATTTTAAAAAACAATCTAAAAATAAAATAAATTAAAAATATTCCAAGATTTTAAAAAATAACAAAACGGACCCAAATAAATTAAAATAAATTGGTGTCATTGTCGCCGCCAATAGCCTCGCTGGACCTCACCACAGTCGTCGCCGAAGTCCTCGCCCATTTCTCCCAACCACCTATCACCGGTAACCAGCAGGATGTGCGGCAATCTGACGACGAACGATGAACGCGAAAGGCTCCAACTGTTCGATGTCCGATTGGCACGACTCTCGCCGGTTACCGACAATGGGTGGTTGGGAAAAATGGGCGGATGACTCCGGCGACTGTGATAGTGAGGTCCGGTGAGACTATCAGCGGCGACAACGACACTAATTTCAGAATTTGGGCGACAATGACACTAATTTTAATTTTTTTTTAAAAAAATATTTTTTATTTTTCAAATTTTTGAAAAAAAAATTAATTAAATAAAATAAAAATACATGTCAAATTCTGATTGGGTGTTAAAATTTTTTAACGGCGTTACCTTAAGACAGTAACAGAATGAAACTTTATGCATTTATTTCAAACAAAAAAGAAACGTTAAGCACTTATTTCGGCTAAAAAATAATTATTTCAAACAAAAAAGAAACGTTAGACACATATTTCAGCTAAAAATAGTTTAGACACCTATTGCAAAAAAGTGGCAAAGTTTGACCACCTATTTTATAGTTAAGCCTTTTTAAACCAATACATCTCAACCGTCACATCAACAATTATGTTAATAGTTAAACTTTGATGGATTAAAACCAAATTGAAAGTATGATGACCTAATTTTAGTTGTTTTTCAAAAGAATGGACCAATGACTAATCCTTTACATGCTATAGGCCCAAAGGGATAGAAGTTAGGGGTGTGCAAAACCGGGTTCAACTAATCGTTTAAAAATTATTTCGAATAACCATTAAATTCGAGTTGCTTAATTCTTAACCCTAAACTTTAACCCTTAAACCTATTGACCGGTTAATCGAAATATTCGGTTTGATTCGATTCGTATAATGGTTTATTAACTTTCCTTGTTAAAATATCAAATCTAATAACATAGTGAAAAATAAGCTATAGTTTGAATTTTAAAATATTTGAAGAAGAATAATATTAATGTATGAAACTGAAAATAAGAAATAATTGACAATTAAGGTTGAATTTTTTACTTCCCAAAGTAAAATAAATCCGGGAGGGAAATATATTAAAAATTACCGTTAATTTTTCACTTTCTAAGACAATAAAAATATTCAAAAAATATTTGAGAAAGAGAATAAATTAACAATGGTTCTAAAATTTTGCCAATATAATTTTATAAATATGAATATTTTATATATTATATATTAGGTAAATTTGATCTTTAATATTTTCTATTTTAGATAAATTGGTGTGATTTTAACAAAAATAATGAATAAGTTGTTAATTTTTTCATAAAGCTATTGTAACGACTTACATGAAAATCTCTGTATATCTCATTATTAATATGATATTTTTTTGCTCAACAATAGCATTATTTATTGATTAAGATTCGGAGACAAATTCTACTTTGACAGTACAAAAAGACCTACATAGCAGCCAATAGGGGTGTTTAATAATATCCAGCCAATAGTTGGCTTTAGATGGGACTACCTTCAACTGTTCTTCTATAGGCTTGGCTTGGCCAGTGGACGGTGGAACCATGTCATTCACCCTCATATGTCTCCACACATCATAGTCAGGGGTAAATGTACGATCTTTGCCATGCTTCATTTTCATACGGTAGCCGTACTTCCATGAATCATTAATGGTTTGAACCTTCTCTCTAAACTCCCCTTGAAACTCGAATTTTGTTGAACCAAGGCCTGCTGTGAAAGGGACAAACTGGTGGATGCTGTATTGTCGCAATACCAGCAAAGGAGCACAACTGATCCACCCCATAAGCCCAGCAGCATAAGATGATTATAATCCCCACATTTATACAAAACCTGGGTGTGTCCCAGCCATGGAGCCCTCCAAATGATATCTTGATCATGATTGTCCTGGAAAACATCGATCAACTTCTTTCTTTTCAATATCGGCCATTTTTTCTTCAGAAACTCATGAAGTGGAGAGAAATTTGGGGAGAATATGTTGGGAAAAGTCAAGGCTAGACATTTCCAAAAGTGGCTAAGGGCCCATACTGGAGCAATTGAGCACATCCTCTGAAATGCACACCTTCCAACTTCCGACACACACTCAAAGAGACGAAGGTTTCGGCAAGCACCACTGGCACTGGATTGGTCTCATTCTTCAATTGTTCAAAAAGATTTAACATAGCCACATCGATTCTGCCTAACACCCTCGGGAAGATAACCAAACCATAGATTGCAATTGCTAGCAGGTATACCCTTTTTTCTCTATCAAGATGAGTGGAAATTATATTTCGGATACTCCACCATGGGAAAGAGAAATTGCCCCCTATTTTTTGTATCAAGCCCTTTACCCATCCTTTACCTATACCGATAAAAGCTTGGAGCCTCACATGAGCGTTCTTGTTTTTGGGTGGCTTTATATAGACTCGGTCCCTCTTCACTTCATGCAGGTTGAAAAGTGCAGAGTATTCTTCAAGTGTAGGCATCATATCTTCACCATTGAATATGAAAAAACAATATCCAGGATTCCAGAACTGAATTAGAGCTTTGAGGAACGGTTCATCTACCTCCACATGCAACAAATATGCTATGTCACCGTAGGTATGAAGGAATAGTTGTTTAGTTGTGTAATCAAAATACTCCCAAATTTCTCGTAGCTCTTGAACATTATTCTGTTTGACATTGATATGGTCATATTCTGAAGTTTCTGTCACATAATCACCTTTCAGACTATCCCCGTATGCCTCTTGATTGACCCTGGACCAGTGATACACATCCATACTATCTTCTTCCTTCTGAAGGAGTCTCCCATCCATGGTCAAAAAGTTTCTTCTAACCGAGAAAATATCTTAAGAATCAACCCCCTCTAGGAATAAAATGATGATGAAATGGACAAACATGCAAGACAAGCAAGCAAAGAGGGACAAAGGATTAGTGCATTCAACAGAACAAAAGCAGAACATAAGAAGACACATTCTTTATGAATAGCAACTGGGCAGCACATTCCAACACTTCTGGACATGTCTCCACGGACTATCCGTAAGAAATGATCTTGACCAAACTCCAAAACCTAGGCTTTCCGCATGGATCTAAAGGGGTGGGCTTGTAATACCCCAAATCATGGCTTAGGAACTTCTTATAAACTAATTAGAGTTTAGTTGTACAAACAATCCACAAATTAGAACAATTGATTAAACCTAGTGACTAAATTAGATGGATTGCTAAAGAAGTAGCCTAATCATGAAAGATCAAATAGTATCAAATTGTAAATATGAAATTGCATGCAATTAAGATGAGTAATTAAGAATTTATGAAGCAATTAGACAAAAAAATTCCAAGTGGAGGCAAATAGCTAAGCCATGTGATAACATCATGGCCAAGTGGCCATCTTGTTATCATCTTCTCCACTTTGCCGAAAATCCTCTTCATCCATGTAGGAAGAAAAATCACCATTGTTGAGAGGAAGAAAGCTTGTATGGGATCACAATTGCATGAAAATTGAATAGCTAGGAAGATTGTAAGTAGATTCTAAATCCTTTCTCCCTAGCAACTTGATTGAATGAGTTATTGATGATGTTCTTGTTGTCTTGATGAAATTGGATGAATGTTATACATGTTAGGGACATGCTAGCTTCAATGTAAACTTGAAATCTTGATTTCTAGTAACCAATTTGATATAGGATATATGTATAGTTTCTGGAAATTTGAGAAATATGAACATGATTGAAAACAATCTTGATTAGGGACTATTTTGATTGAGAAATTGTGTAAACATGTTAAATGAACATAGAACCCTGTTTTGATCATGTTGCTAGGTAAAATGAAGATTGAATTGAATAGGTAAGTTGCTGGAAAATGACTACACCTAATTGAACTATTTAAATTAGGTAATGGACTGCCTAGTTGATGAATTGGATGTGCAAAGTTGATCAAATAGATCAAACTATGTTCCCCATGATTATGCCCTATTTTAAGAACGTTACTATGTGAATTATGATGACCTAGACATGTATGAAAATGAACATGAATGGAATTGCCATGTTAGGACCTTGCTAAAATGAGTTAAGAAACTAGAAATGCAACCTAGTGTAATCTACCCAGAATGCTCTGTTATGGGAAGTAACTTTTAAAAATCACTATAAATTTTATATAATGAATTTAAGGCTGAAATTTTTATGGACAACACCTTGGTATGTCTAAATTCATTATGAGAAAATAGAACTGAACTCTGGGTTGTATACTGAATTGTAGAGAAGAAACACTAGGGACAGTGCAAACTGTCTAATATAGCAAAATGCCCCGTCTTTAAGTTAAAAACTGTATTAATTGGAAAAGAACTAAAATGCAAGCCTTATATGTTCATAAATAAAATTTTGTTAGCTTTCCAACGGTGTAAACCAATTGAAATTTTGACGCACGGAATGAAAGTTATGCATGATTAAGTGACTAGAGTGCAAGCTACCTGGCAGCAGCAGTATAGGCAAATGCACACTGTTTTGTGGCATTTTGTAAACTGTCTTGTAAACAGTTTTAGGCCTTGGAATATGCCTTGTTTTACATGAACTAGAATGTATAAAAGTGTAGTTAAGTGTAATGGAAAATGCACATGAGCATGCTGCCCAATATGTGAATGTTATATGCTTGTAGCATTGCTTGATTTAATGATCTTGTCTTGAATTGAATGACCATGTGATCTTGTTTTGACATGCTTATACTTGTAATGTGATAGAACCAGGAGTAAACTTGGTGGAAGAGGATAGAGTGGATCATCCTAAAGTCAAGAACAAAAGAGTGTGGATCCAAGACTAGCTAGCTTGGAGTATTGTGAGTGTAGTTACCTCTAGGGTTAGGTCCTAACCAATGTATTCTTGTTACATTCTTGAAATGTTAAATGAATCTAATCATGAACTTGACCTAATAAGGGAAGGATGATTAAAGTAATACATTAAACTTGATCCTAGCCTTGTATACATGATCAATTCGAATGCTTAAGTATGATTATGTGATAACATGGATGCTTGTATGTGCTATGATGCAATGTGATTGAATGTTAAAGACTTGCTTGAGACATATTCTCATCTTGATGAAATGAAACCTGGAACTACTTGACATGTGAGCTATGGCTCAATAGCCTAAGGGCCTAACATGAAATGAACTTGCTTGACATGATCTTGAGCTTGAAACACTTGAATAAATGGTAAATCGAACAACCTTGGTAGCTAGTTGGACTAGGTAGAAGGCCATTCCTTAGAGTCTAGAGCTCATTGTGTAAGGGTGGACTACGGTCCAGGGCTAAGGCTCCTATTTGGCGATAGACGGAGGGTACGTATGTGGTCTTTGGTGATAGTAGGAGGGTTGACCAGCACTACGGTGCATCTTGTGGCGACATTTGGTTGGAGACTCGATTACCTATATAAACTAAGTACCAAGGGGGTTTTTAATTGATAACACATGAAATAACAATCCTACATCATATGTTACTTGTCTTGAATGCCATGAAATTGCATGTTACTTGACTTGAAAGCATGACTCTTTGATTTCTTGTTTTGCAAGCATGTGTGCTTGATTCATGAAGTATGAATTCTTGTTGCTTGTACCTTATTGGCCGAATGCATGATATCCTTAGATAGGATAATATTAATGTTTGAAAGCCTAGCTAAGATCACTCTAATGCTTGAAATCCTTAGCTAGGTCTATACTTGACTTTAATGACACATAAAACTTGAAATAACAAATGGTTAGACAAGTTACTACCTCACTAAGTACATTCATGTACTTATCACTCTCGTTTTCATTCTTCCCAATTACATGTTAAAGGATTCAATCGTTGCTTGATCTTGAAGCTTGATTCCTTGAGCTAGAAGCAAGTCACACAAGCATAGTTAAAGTATGATTCCATACTTGTTTTGTATATCTCCTAGAATGGTGGCACTAGATGTATATAGATAGCTTGATCATGCATTTTGAAGCTTGCATATAATGTCTTGATGGGCCTACCTATGTTATGTATTTATTATCAAGTATGTAATGAACTAAATGGAATGATCTAATGTTTGATCTAGTTATAATTACCATTTGAATGCTTTGATTGAGTACATGTCTTGCTTGAATTTAACATAGGATAACCAAACCACATTGGTTGCCTTCTATTCGAATAGCCTAGTGTGTGTTTAGGTGATTGTCGAAATGGTGTGTGTGTGTTCTGGTGGGAAACCACTACCCTAACTGCTCCTGCAGAAGCTGTAACTTGGAAATTCTTCATCGAGGATTTCAGAAAGAAATACATCAGTGAACAATACTTGGCCGAGCGCCGAAAACGTTTCTTGTATCTCAAGCAAGGTGGCCGATCCATTGAACAATACGCGAGTGACTTCTGCAAGTATTGCAAGTACGGGTTAGAATATATCAAAATCGAAGCTGATAAATGTCAAATGTTCATCGATAGACTGAATGATGAACTAAGTCTTATTTTCACTACCCTGGGTGTCACTGACTTCCAAAATTTAGTGAACTGGGTTATTGCAACCGAGGCAAAGATGAAGGCCTCTAAAAAATGCAATAGTGGTAACTCCTGGAAGGACAAACGATCTAGAAATGACGACAAGCCTCATTGGCAGTCAAATAAAGCTAAACACTCTAAAGATCACTCCTCAAATTATACTCATATTCAGAAAAGCAATTACACACTGAAACCCCAAACGGTAATAAAGTCTTCAGCCCCGATCATCTCTGTTGATAGTACAGGGAATTCTGGTAAAGCTGTTCAATATCCTACTTGCAAGTTCTGTCAGAAGCACCACACCGGGCAATGCAGAACTCAACAGAACTTGTGTTTCTTATGTGGAGCCTCTGATCATTATATTCGGGATTGTCCTCAGAATCCTAACAAGGTTCCAATTCGAACTCTTGTAAATGCTAGTTCAACTCAGTCTAATCGAAACAAGGGCTCGAGACAAGTTTAGTCCGGGAATCAAAGCAAGGTTAGAGGCCAACATTCAGCACCTACACACCAAGAATCCAGAGCCACTTCTCGAATTTACCACATTCGTAGGAAAGAGGAAGAAGAAGCACCTGATGTTATCACATGTACTGTTGAATTAAATTCAAGTCCTACATATGCTTTGATTGATTCGGGATCTACCCATTCCTTTATATGTTCTTCCTTGATTGCTAAGTTAAACTTAAAACCCGAACTTGTTAAAACTAGCCTTGTAGTTTTGAACCCTATAGGAGGAAATATGCATATTAACTTCTTTTGCAAGCAATGTCCTATAAGCATTCGAAATGTGCCTTTTCCCATGGACCTTTATGTCTTGCCTTCTTGTGAATTCGATCTAGTATTAGGACTAGATTGGCTAAGCAAACATGAAGCCTGGATAGATTGCCAAAATAGGATACTGTATCTTCGGGGTTTAGGAAAGGAATCAATCCTCCTAATTGATAGAAAACTGACCTCAATCTTTGCTGCTATGATTATGCAAGATGAACTTGAATTTGGCTTACCTAGTATGCCAATTGTGTTTGAATTCATTGATGTTTTTCCCGAGGAACTCTCTGGTCTCCCTCCAACTAGAGAAGTAGAGTTCGGAATTGAAGTTCAATTAAAATCACTTTTGCCAATTAAAATCACTTTAAATTCAGTCAATTAAGAGGGAAAAAGTCAGAATTAGACTCTTGGTCAAAAGCTCCTTAAAGATTCAAAGTTCTGATCTTTTACAATTTAGTCACTAAAAACAGTTTTCAAAACTTTATATTTTGGTCACTTGTCCCAAAATGTCAAACCTCCAAAATTCGTTTTCCAAATTTGATTCCACAAAAATCATTTATATATTAAATAATGATTTAAAATATTTTTCCCTATTTTATTTCCTCCAGAAATCCTTCAAATCAATTAAATCCCGAAACTGGCCTAAATCGCCGAAACCGGTTCGACCGAACCGTCTAGCCTAAACCCGGCTAACTCTTAGGCCCAAAATTGGGGCGTTACATGTCTAATGACATGAGGTAATAAAGAAGCTGCAAAAAGATGAAGTGATATCAATTGATTATGTGAAGTTAGAAATGATTTTGGCCAAATTATTCAACTACATGAAACATCGAGGAAAAGGGACTTATGCTAATGTAAGAAATCAAAAATGATTGTAACACAACCTTTGTGATTGGCGATCTCATGAAGAAGGTTTGTATGGGTAATAAAAAAGTCATTGATTGATCTTGTGAGGAAAACACTACATAGTTTTTTTTTTCTTTTGTCCCTTCCTATGATGTAAATAGTGCTAATAAAAAACTACAAGGATGATGAGGGTGAGTAAAACTCTTAATCAAATCCATAGCCTTTATAGGTGGTATATTGACCTGCAGAATACACTTGATGGCTTGACTTATATATGTGTGAAGTGGGGCCGCTTCTATAAGATTTATGGCAAAGTCTCTAGAGCACTTATAAAAATCCAAGCACGCGCATGACCTATTAGCGCACAACCGTGATAAAGAGCCATAATAGATATAATGTGATTAATGAGAATGTTAGCTTACAATAATGAGTTATTGGTTCATAGAAACATGTTTCACCAATTACTCAGTAGATTATGTCTTATTTTTCTAAGTTCTAGTTCATAGTCCAAAAAGACACCATAATGAATACGTTATGTCAGAATACTCAGGTAAACTTTTTTTTTTTATCATTCTTTGAACTATGTGGGAGATTATTGTAAAAATATAAGACTATTTAGTATATTTTAAAGAATCTCACATCTTTTTTTATATTATTTCTTCTGGGTTTAAATATAAATACTTGGTATTAAGCTTGTAAGAGAAAAATATGATGGTAGTCTCGCGCACACGGGGTTTGACCAAGAAGTCTAATTTAGTTGAAATTGATCGATTTTCTCATGTGCATGAACTAGAGGCTCAATCCGTTTTTATTATTTTTTATCATTATTATTAGTTTTAAAATTCATTTTTAACCATTTATTTTTTATTAATTTTAACCATTCATTTTAAATGAAAGTATCTCTATTCTTAACCACTTATTTTATTTTTGACTGATTTGCCCATGACTAATGGCTATTTTTGGATACCTTTTTGGGCATGCATGATACTATAAATACCATGCACACATGCCTTCAAAAATCATCTAAAAGTATAATCAACTGCCTTCTTCTTCTCTCTCATTTTAAACACATTTTAAAGCTGAGTATTTATCGGTTCTTTGCTCTTTCTGTTGCCTGCTTTGGCAAAAGTGTTTGTTAAATTCTAGAGGATACGCTCCACCGCGAAATACCCTTAAAGACAATGTGTAGTGCACGCCTCAAGCAAGTCTTATTTTCAACCCTTTTTCGGTTTAACCAAACATTTTTCCTACAGTAAGTTCTCCAAGTTCAACTTGTAGTAAAAACATGGAGCGTCGAACCGAGATAAGGTTAGAAATTGAATTTGTTTGCGACGTATAATAAACATTATACTTAAGGATATTTTGTAATTCGGTATCAGACTTGACGCTCGGAGACATGATCTAATACATAAGCAAGGATTTATGCATGTATCATGTATAAACAACTTAAATAAGCAATGTTCATGAAGATTTTAGATAAAAAAAAGGGGGTATGATTGATGTCAATCGACTCAATCCAAATGCAATATCTGCAAGATACAGTAACTAAACAAACACTGTGCTCAACATTCTGAGCGTTTTCTCTATTGTTTTCTAAATATCTTTCTTAGTTGATGTTTCAGATGAGCTTCCTGTCTAGTTACCTGATGCTGGGTTCGGTAACGAACCGCCTGCAATTGAGTCGTTTTCCGGTTCAGACGCGACGGGGATCTTAAGGGCCACTCTTTCCATCTCCTTCTCGTGTTCTTCTTCCTTACGCAAGGCGGTGAATTGTGTATCCAAAGACTTGGCTGCTGATAGCCCTGCGAAAACAATTATCAAAAGTATGCCTCCAAGGTATGGGGTTGAATTTGCAAGTGATCCGAAGGTTAAGATCATAAATTGCTGAATCAGAGCACCCCCTGATTTCCCTAGTGGATTGCATACAACATCAATGGCAGCTTTCCCTTTAACCTAAAGATAACATCGAATAAGTTACGCGCAAATGACCGAATGTTCGACAAAATATTTTAAAATGCGAGTAAAGATTCCAAACCTTGGTGTCCTCGTCTAAAGGAATGTAGGCCATTTCTTTGCATGGATCAAATAAACTGTACTTTGCGCTCTTGCTAAAAATGTTCTGCATGGCACCAACGTCTACAGCTGCAAGAAGAGGGGTCATGCCGAACTTTGCAGAGCCGATGCAAGTGGATCGCCGAATAGTATCAAGGAAAAGAAATTGACTCCGGTCAGAAGCAGTATAGCGGGTGTAATTCTGGCTGCAACTCACCATCTGTATTTTTCGAATATAAATTGACTTAGTAGCATCATTGTGAATGTTGCTATTCCTGTGATAGTTGAGAAGTCACCCATGAAAGAGGAGTATTCATTCGGACTCGGAAACTGCAATAACGACGGAGAAGTCATTCATGTTGCTATTCCTGTTAAGATCTTTTCCTTTTAACATATAGTTTTACCTGTGCTTTGAGCTTCGATTTCCAGGTAACTTCGACGAGATTGATGCTAATACCGTATGCAACCACCAAAGTGGCAAGATCCCTAATGTAAGGTGAAGACACTAAGAATTTCAAGCTCTCAATTGTTCCCATTTTAGGCTTTTCCTGCAAAAAGATTGACAATATAAGTTCACTCGCATGCATATGACGGATAACTTCTGATTTAAGAAATGATACAGTTGCAGCCTTGCAGGTACAAATTATCCCACGGAATCGAAGAAATCGATTACGATAAACAAGAAGAATAGGTAGCATATGGATTACCTTCTTCTTCCTGCTACGTTTGGGAAGAGGAACATATTCACCCACCAGTAAATGAAACAGATAGTAAATCCCATCAGCACCACAATGCTCATCATTCCCCTTACGGAGATGGCCCAACCGTCGACTCCGGGACCAAGATTTTTCCTCATGTTAGAGAAGTACTTAACAGTTCGACCCGAGAAAATGAGGGCAACATTAGCTCCTAGTCCGAACATTGGATAGAATCTTTTTGCTTCCTCCACAGTCGTTATCTGCACAAGGAAAAATGCAAATGTAGTACATAAATGCTTTTAACTCTCAAAATTGTGTGAAGAGAAATGCAGCTACAATAAGAACCACTATCTATGAGCATAAATAACAGGTTAGAATACGGTGAGCGAACATGAATCCGAACGTTAAAAAGATGAACAAGAACTTCAATGTCCACACAGTGTCCAAAGCATGCACCTATGGTCCCATAATCTAGTTCTATAAGCTAATGTCCAGCTGCAAAACAAGCAAATTAGAACCTTTAGAACACGAGCTGATGAACAAACGAAAAGCAACCCGAATTGACTGTCAGAAGCAAAATCGATGATGCAAAGTGCAAACATATAATCGAACATACTTGCAAATTTGAAAGTGAGCAAACTAACAAGTCTAGATACATAAAATCAACATGCTTATACAATCATGCAGATAAACCATTTGCCAAAAGTCCAATACTCTAAGGCCATATAAATCACCTGATTGGCAAACCCCCAGAAAAGAACAGAAATGACAACACTGCCCCAAAGTTCAGCCATGACATAGAACAAACAGAAACTCCAAATCCTGACAATTGCAAGAGGACCATGAAACCTTGGTCCGAGAACTGCAAGGAGCTTGTCCGAGAGTGATTCAGGGTGGACAAAATTGCTGAGAGGATACAACAGAAATCCAAATGCACCAAAAAAGGCTAAAAAAGGGACAATAACAGTGTAGAAAAGAGCCTTCTTGGACAACACGTTGGTCAACTTTGTGTATATCAACATGAACCCAACAGCCATAGGCAAATTAACCCATGTCTTGAGAAATGGTATGATCTCTGCACTGCTTCCTTTAGCTGTCACAACCAAGACATCCTTTGTATCCCTAAGGATTGTGTAATTGAAAAGTATACAAAAGAACATTAACCCAAGTGGGATAATCTTCTTAAGAGTCAGAAGCTCAACACCAAGGGTTTTTGGCTTCTCAGGTTCACCTGCAGACGCAGCCTCAGCCTTGCAGACAAACTTCTTTTTTAGGGGTAAACCATTTGGTTTTGTTGCGACAACACTTGGAACTCTTTTGTAAGACAAACATAACCCATTAAGGTCCAAGGGTTTTGGAGCAAAAAACCTATGCTTTAAGCCTTGTGATGGGCTCAGAAAGCTTCCAGCTTTTGTTGGTTTTGGAGGTAATGAAAGAATCCATCTGGTTTTTATAGCAGCCTCCATGTCTCTCTTATGGTTCCATCAAAAGAACTAAATCTCAAAATACAAAAAGCTTTAACCTTTGAACATAAAGACAGGAATTTTGGTAATAAAAGAACAAACTTTGCAGAGTAGGAGGGTACAAGTGGAGGGTGATTCACTTGTTTATATGGGAAACCAAAACGGAAAGAACCTGAACAAGAATACAATCTCACCTAAGCTTACCATTTTTGAATAAAAATATTAATTTGAGTGTTTTTTTTTTAAGTGAAGATGTTTCCCAATTTTCCTTCGTTGCTTTAAAAGTTGTGGAATATGTTAAATTCTTCACTTTTAGTGAAAGTCAAAGAACCCTTGATTTACTCCAAGTCCTTGCATAATCCCTAAACTATTTTTTTTCAATGCCATATTGACAATGCCAAGTGAAGATAAAACCTAAAACATTGTCAATGATTTTAGGTTTGAAATGGTTTTGGTTCTTTTTTAAGGTGTGGATTGTAAACTTTTATTTTCCTTTGTCTAAATTTAGATTTTAAAAAGTTTAACCGTCAAATAAGTGTTCAAATTATATCCTCTTTTCCAGTTAGGTGCCTAAATTATTTTTCGGGCCAAATAGGGTCCTAAAGTTTCATTCCGTGACCCATTTAAGGTTCTCCATTAATTGCTACCATAAAAAGGACATGTGTCATCTCCTGAAAATTCTAAAATTATATTATAAATAAATAAAATTACTTAATATTCATAAATTTTCTAAGTTTTACAGATTTTACAAAACATCCCTTAAATTCCAAAATCACTAACTCCCCAAAACCTAAATTCCGATTTGGGTCGGTTCCGCCGCCAATTGCCACGCCGCCGCCCACCACAACTGTCGCTAGACCATCACAACCATTTCCTCCACCACCCCATCGCCGAAAATCGACCGACGTCGTGCTAATCACCGAAATTGTCGAACGGTTCTTTCGAACGATTCACGACGAACGACAGCATGAGGGACAAAGAATGGTGTGTGGGTTGTTCGGCGAGCGGAGGGCACTTCATTCCGTCGCTAACAACGCGGCCAATGTCTGCGGGAGTGATCGGATTTGGGAGGTTTAGGGATTTGGAGACTATTTTGGGAATATTGAAAATTTCAAGATATATTTTTTTATTTTTTTATTAATTTTATTTATTTTTAATATAATTTTGGAATTTTCAGGAAGTGACACGTGTTTTTGAACAGTGAAAATTAATGGCGAACCTTAAATTGGTCAAGGAATGAAACTTTATAACCCTATTTGGCCCGAAAAATAGTTTTGGGCACCTAACTAGAAAAGAGGCATAGTTTGAGCACATATTTACAGCCTTAAAAAATAAACAAAGAATAAAAATTCAGATCGAATTGTGTTAATTAAATTAAAAATAAATAGTTAATACAATTCAATTGATATAATTAAATATTGAACCGATTAACTATTAAAATCTAATGAAAATCGAATTGGGTATGTAGTAATTTATCATACTTAACCCTAAAACTATTACCCATATCAAACCCATTCCAACTTATTTTTATTTGCAAAATTCAACCCAACCCAATTAAGCCCATATACATTTTACAAAATCCAACCCAATTACATTTTACAAAAGCCAACCCAAATTAAAAACAAAGGGAACAACATAAAACCTCCAATCTCTGATTCCTCGATAAAAAAAAATATTAGATTTTGTCACGATGTAAGTTGTTGTACTTCCGCCCAAACGCTTTCGAGAAAGATATCATTACCTTTGTCTTTGTTTTATGTTCTCGAATTACGGAGTTTGGAACTCCTTTCTTATACATTTGTACTCTTTCGAACTCATTAATTTTGAAAATTATTGCACTGAAACAAGATAGTCATCAAGTTTAACTAAATTTAGAGTCTGACAGTCGAACTATCATCTGTCAGCCTATCAATAGTTATCATTAGGCATGGCATAGTCTCGTCAAACATCACTCTGCCTACAACAATAAAGGGATATAAATACTCCCAAGACCGAAGGTAAAGGGGAAGACCCTTCTACATCAACCACTTTTTCTCTCTCCTCTCCCATATGCCTTTGCTTGTCCTCTTTACATTGTCTGCGGCTCTTGGTCTCAAGTTTACTAGGGTGAACTGTATGATTCTACAGTCAACCATTATCCACTTTGGCTTTTCGTCCTTCTCATGACGAGTGAACCACCAAGCCTCGTCCCCAAACCTTCATTCGATTGTCGTCTCTACCTCTTTTTCTGATGTCGCTCAAAATCAACATCAATATAAATAGAAAGGTATTTTATATAAAAATATAATATAATAAAATTTCATTCAACGACTTATCATAAGTGAAGTGTTAAAGAATTTATATGTAAATCTATTAATTTTACGTTGGATCATTAAATTGTATTTTTTGTTATTTTATTTAAAAATTATATAAAAATATGAGAAGGCAAAGATACCACTAAAAAATATTTCTATTAACAATAAAAGAATGAGTTTTTTTAAATTGAATGTAAATCCGTACACTAACTCAATCAAAAGATTTAATATATAATACAAAAAATCTAAAACTTAATATCCCTCCAAAATTTAATTTAATTTGTTAAAGAATAAAGACCCTGGTTGCAATTGGTTTTTATTCTTTTATTAAAAACATTGTTCTATTGTATAAATTTTTTTTTGGTAATGATTAAAAAAGCATTACGGGTATCCAGCATGTGTATAAAAAATGGTCCATCGGATTGCACCACCACAAGATGCTTCGCCTGTCATCCTACAACATGCTCCATCACTACAAGTTTGCAGCAGCCCACAGATGGCTTTTCCCATCGAGTGTCACCCCTGGTATCCAGCATTTTAGCAAAAGTCGTAAACGCCGTCGGACAAAAGCGTAAAACATGGTCAATGTCTTCTTCCAGAGCCCCACACACATTACAGTTACTATCAAATGCCATATGTCGTCGTGTACGTTCTATATTTGCTAATTTCTTCCTATGACATGCTAACTATAGGAAAGTCCGAAACGTGGTATACATTTAAATCTGCCAAGAACTGTCCCAAGTACTATCAAAATTCAAAAGCCAATAGCTTCACTATAATTTGTGCATGAGATTGATTAGAAAAATTCACATTTAAACTTTATGTACTTTTCTATATAATTTATTGTTTATAATTTTCATAAAACCTCAAATAAAAAATAATTACAATTAATAATCTATAACCACAAAAATACTAATCGAATTAATATCTAATCTACAAAATAAACTAATTTCTTATTAGCTTATTATTGTTTGTATTCAACCCTAATCATAATTGTTCTTAAAAAAGAATTAATGCCCTCCAAAGATAATGAGGGTAATATAGGTGGCTCCTACATCCCAAGTGGGGGATTTGAATTTAATTCATTTTTGGATGGAAACTGTTAGTCAACAAACGATCAACGGTTGGAGCTGACTGAGCAGACACGCATGTTTGTAGACGATGACGCGGAAGTGCCACGTGTAAGGAGCTGTTGATGTGGCACAATGCCACATCACATATATTTTTAAAAAATATTTTTATTTTTTTCATACCCATCCCAACGTTTCATTTTAAGTGAAGCATGCCCCTCGTTGGATAAAAACAGTTAGTCAACAAACGATCAAAGGTTGGAGCTGACTGAGCTAACACGCGTGTTTGTGGACGATGACGTAGAAGTGCCACGTGTAAGGAGATGCTGACGTGGCACAATGCCACATCATATATATTTTTAAAAAATATTTTTATATGTTTTTGCAAATTTAATATTGCTCTTTGTTGTTTGCTTTTTTTGTTTCCAAGATAAACTCATTGTAACGTTTCTTCTTCATTTTCTTTCTTCTTAATTCCCAATGTTTATTTTTTGATAAAAAAATTCAAAATTTCAATATCCTTTCATCAATCGTATTGTTTTCCATCAGGGTTTTTAATATTTTCTCTTTACAAAATTGAATGTTGATTTTCTCGGTTGGACAGTGTAGTTTGAAAAGAGTAAAGCCCTTTGTTCTGTATTTCACCCCATGTGTTCATAATCTGTTTGATACAAGGAAAAAAAAGATTGTAACTTTCTAAAAAACAGATTTCAAGTTCTGGGTTTTGATAATCTTTTGTTATTTGCTTAGATCTGATCTGATAGAGCCATGGGGAATCATGGAGCAAGAGAACAACAGAAGCAACACCGTCATCAACATCTTCTATTAATTTTAGCATATAAACAAACATAATTGCTTGGTCTGATGGTTTGGGCGATCTTTCTCCTTAATTTTGCTGGGTTCGAACCCTTAAAGACAAGGTTTTCCTTTAATTTTTCTTCCATCACAAGCTGCCACGTGTCAATATCCGCGGATGGATATAAAAAAATAAAAATATTTTTTAAAAATATATATGACGTGGCACAATGCCACGTCAGCAGATCCTTACATGTGACACTCTTATGTCATCGTCCACAAACACGCGTGTCAATGAGGATGGCAAAATTACCCGATTCGGTGTGCCCCGATCCGACCCGATCGAGTTTTTTCTTATGATTTTCGGGGATCGGGGCAGGGCGGGGCGGGTTCGGGTATGATATAAAAATTCCCCGCCCCGCCCTGATATTTTTTTATTTTTATTTATTTATAAAAATATCACTATATATATATAAATACTTTTAGGAGTTTCAAGCTATTTTTTTAGTTTGTGTTTATCGTAAATTTTTGTTAGATATTGTTCAAATTTTAACATATTTGATTTTAAAAGTCAATGGTCGAGTTTATTTTTTTAAATATGTATTTTTTTCTTCATATGAGTAATTTAATTGGTTTTATTTTATTTTTTATATAGTTTAAAGTCTGTGAAATTTATATTTTGTAAATATAATGGTCGTTCGATCGAATCTAACATTTATCGTCGACAAAATTTAATATATTTTTTTACATTTTCGGGTTGGGTCGGGGTCGAGTTTAGGGTTTATAAATCGGGGCTGGGCGGGACGGGTAAATTATTATTTTATTTTCGGGGCAGAGTCGGGTTTTGGGATTAATATATCGGGGCAGGTTCGGGGTGGCCAAAAACCTGCCCCGTTGCCATCCCTACGTGTCAATCAGTTAGCTCCTGCCGTTGAAATAAATGTAAAATAAATTAAAGTAATGACTATACAGTGAAACGTGTTGGAGAAAATAAGGTTAAATTCGAAATAAATGTAAAATAAATTAAAGTAATGAAATCATAATAATCAAAATAGAAATAAACGAAATACAGATTCGAAATAACCAAACACGATTACTAAGGCATGCTAAAAATGCAGTTTCCTTAAGACAGATTCGACCGCTCTTCGGTGCTAGAGATCTTCGATCGTCGGTCTCCCAGGATACAACAACGGATGATTATCTTCAGTAGCACGACTGAGTAATCACGAATGAACTCGAACCTTTGACTATCACCAGAAAAATCAATGCAATTTGGGAGAAGGAAAACGATTTTTTGTTGTGTGTTAAACAACTGAAAAATATCATGTATTTATAGGGAAGAATTAGGTCAAACGTGAATAAAAATATTCTAATTTTACCCTTGATCGGATATATGAGTGGGCTATAAGCAAAATTCGAATTTCAATTCGAAATTATCCCTTTAATTTCGGGATAATATGCTATCTCAAAAGGAAAAATAATTCAAAGTGGTAAAAATATCCACAAGTCCACGTAGCACCCAATTGATCCAAACATTTGCATCACCCACATCATGTGAGTACGCCCTAACCCAAATAGGACTGAATTCACACCCCTTTTGGGCACAAGACACACTTTCCATTTAAGTCATTCAATGATTATAAAGAGGGTAAGTGTATATAAACACTTCCATTCCATTTATCCCATCCATGTGAAATATGAGGGTTTCATTCCCTTTACTCAATTTACAATCTCTTTACTTCGAGCATCAATTTCTCATTCATTACTCAACCATTTTGAGCATGTGAGATATCGTTGTAAAGGTCTTACGGAGTAGAATAAGATCCAATCGAATTCTCATTCGAATCCACACATTTACCCATTCGAAATATGGCTCAAAATTACCATTTTCTCACGTTTTCCAACAAAACATTGGGGGCATCTTTTGTCATTTTGCCTATATTATATTGTATTGTATTGTATCGTATCGTATATTTATTTTATTATATTATTTTTGATTAAATAATGAGATATTACATTCCTATACCGAAATTTAAACTTATATAAAATGGAACAAAATAAACGTCTTTAACCATTAGATCAATTAGTAGATCTCTATTTTATTATATTATTTGAAATAAGGTAAGCACATATGTCACCATAACAAACGAAACCATATCCTTATGTTTCAATTTAAAATAAATTAATAATGATGTTAAATATTTGAAAGATAATCAACTAAAAAAACACATAGGCGGCATATACTTCCACACTCAACTCAACGACTCTTGTGAATGATATGATTAAATTAATAAATAAACAAGTTTTAATTGCTTCCATCTTAAAATATAACCATAAAATCTAAATAAAATATTTATCCAAAAATATCAAATTTCTTACCATTAAATTAACCTGATGTTGATTGCCTTAAAATAACTTTAGTATATAAAAGATACATATTTTTGTTGAAAATTTAATATTAACATAGGTTCTGGAGCTTTCTATTACCATGACGATTGGTTGGATTTCTCTGCCACTAAAAAAAATTTTGTTTGACTTAGTGTTTCTTTTTCAAAATTTTCAGGATTACTTATGGTTTGTGTTGATCTGATTAATGTTGGCATATGATTCAGTCACTAAAGACATCTAATTTGTTTATCTATTTTACAGATTTATGATTTGTTTTGAAAATTTTGAATTTTGAAAATAATGAAAGTTTTAATTTTGTTTGTACAAGTTTTGGTCTTGCTTTTGCAAGTTTATTTATTTTCTTCTTTATAGTAGAGGGGTTAAAAATAAACTTTTAGATATAATATAAAAACTTTTAGTGCACTTTAACTATATTTATTTTCATTGGATTTGATGGGATTAGACATGTAAAAAGTTGACCCGACCTAAACCCGCTCGAGTCAAAACTTATTTTGACTTGAGGAAGTAATGACCTAAAACCGATCTATAACTGACTGTTGTTGACCCGAATCTGAGTTGGACCTGATATTGTAGTAACCGAACCCGACCTGCATCCGACTGATACGAACCCGAGACTAACCTGACAAATAATCGATATAACCCGACTGAAATGACCCGAGATTCGATTTTATCCGACCTATTTTGAACATGATTTGTTGTTGACATGAACTGATATTGACCTAACTTGATATTTACCTGATATGTAATTGAGGAAATCTATGATTAGATGATTTTCAAGAGAAAAGTGAAGTATTTGAGAAATTATGAATTTATTATATTATAATGTGAGAAACTAATTGACTCATATGATGATATTTTAATATGATGATAATTTTTGTTCATTCTAGTCCATAAAACTTTATTTTTAGCCCAATTGACTCAAATATATTTCTATTTTTGGTAATTTAGTCGAATAATATTTTTATTTACTCTAGTCCCTATAATTTAATTTTTAGTCAAAATTGCCCATATTTATTTATATTTTTGGTAATTTAGTCCAATAATATTTTTGTTTATTCTAGTACCTAAATTTTAATTTTTAGTCAAAATTGACCCTTATTCATTTTTTGTAATATAGTCTAATATTTTTAATATGATGATATTTTTTTTCATGCTTTGTTCATGTTAGTCCCTAAAATTTTATTTTTAACCAAAATTAACCCCTATTTATTTTATATTTTTGTAATTTAGTCCAATATTTTTAATATGCTGATATTTTTGTTCACTCTAGTCCCTAATATTTTATTTTTAGTCGAACTTGACCCTTATTTATTTCTAATTTTTGTAATTTAGTCTAATATTTTAAATATGATGATACTTTTGTTCATTCCAGTCCATAATATTTATTTTTAATGTGATTCGTGTTCGTGAAAGGCGTTAAATTATTCACTCAAAATGACCCAACCTAAAGTCTATCGAATATTTGTACCGAACTCAAACTTAATATGAATTTGAAACTCGAATTAACCTGACCTGAAATGAAACCAGCCTGAAATGAACCCGACCTGAAGTCCACCCGAGCTCGAATTAACTTATCAATTAACTGATTCGGACCCAAACCGTTTTGACCTGACCTAAAATTGACCTGCACCCGACCCGAATCGAGTCAAAAATATCAAATCAACTTGAAATAATATGTATCTGATTTAACCTGATCTGACCTGAAATCCTATCTATTACCTTATTTTACATCCTAGATGGGATACTATTTTGTTGGTTCATTGCTTTGCTATAGGAGTTTTATCTAAAGCGGACAACTCTAATTAAAAAGTTATTCTCGTACTATTTTACTTTTTTATAACTTTTTGTGATTAGTCATTTTTAAAATTTTAAAATGTATTAATAAATTCAAAAAAATATTTTTATCATAAATTTAAAAAAAACATACAAAAATAATTTATTAATCAAGAAATTAACTTTTCATTTAGTTTAGTTATTACTCTCTCTGTCCCACTTAAATTGTCTCTTATTAACTTTTTATGGGTCAATTTTTTTCAACTCTGACTATTTATTATTTAAAAAAGTATTATTAATAAAAATATAAAAAAAATATATTTTATAAACGTTCAATCAAGTAATTTTGAAATATATATTTTATAAAATTTAATCTTTTTGCATATCTAAAATAAATATGGTCAAAGTTTTAAGGGACAATTTAAGTGGGACGGAAGGAGTACTATACTGCTCTACGATAGTTATTAAACTTCTCCCCTCTAATTTTCAAACTTCATCTTTTTCGCTGCATTTTTTAATACCAACAACAGCTTTTGGTCGTTTTGCTGGTTTGTATATAAATAAAATTTATCTTCTTTCTATGAATGTTTCATTTTCAAGTTTTTTTTTTGTTTTTTCGCTTTACTTTGGCAGATTCATATTATATCTGCTTTTATGGATGTCTTTTTGTCTGCTTTTGTGGCAGTTTTTTCGCCTGCTTTGTAGCAGTTTTGGTCTATCTTTTGACAGTTTATCGTTCAGGTGGCGTATATCGTCGAGCGTTTTGCTAGCGAAGGACGACAGTTTGTTTATGATTATGATTCCTTTTGTGGTTTTGCCGATATGCCAAGAACAAGTGACAAAAGATTTTGCTTTCTTCATAGAGCACTCTAGTAAAAATAGTTGATTGTTGGATTTCTTTCAAAAAATTGTACAAGCTCTTCTCAAAGTGATGGATTTTGTTCTTTATGTTTTTCACACCCTTTGAATTTTATTGAGCTTTTATATTTTAATGTTTGTGGTGTGATTCTTTTGTAATCTTATCACTTTGAATATAATCCAATAAATTTTTGTTGTTCAAAAAAAACTTTTCATTTTGTTGTATAAAATCTAAACACGTCTAATAATTAAGATAAATGTTCAGAAAATAAAATATACTAATAATGATATAAAAGTAATTTTATACGGAGAAAAACTTCAATACACAAGTTTGTGTAAATCAAACAAGCATTTCAATTTTAGGATTTAGTGTTTAGGGTTTTAGGTTAGGGTTTATGGGTTTAGGGTTTAGGGTGTAGAATTTAAGGTTTATGGTTAGAATTTAGAGTTTATGGTTTAGGTTTAAAAGTGTTAGAGTTTGAGATTTAAGTTTTAAAATTTATGGAAGGACTGTGTAAAAAAAAATTGACCTATCAAAATATAAGTTTATATTTTACAAAAATCACAGCTTTCTTTTCCTCTCAGTTTACCCCCTCCCACTCCCCCAATTTGGGGTAATTTAAAATAATGTTAGTTTTAAAGGATGTAATTTCATCTCCAGTCCCTTCAAAGATTGATTACTTCGGTTTAGTCCTATTAGCTACTAGCCCATTAAGTATATGGATTTTTTGACCCCTCCTAAAAATAAAAAAATAAAATTCATTTAACACATTTCAATATAAATTTGTTAAGGGTAAACTACATAAGTAGTCACCAAAATTTTAGAAAACTTTTATTTTGGTCACCAAGCTTTTAAAATATGCAATATAATCACTAAACTTTTAGTTTGCTTTCATTAAGGTCGCTTTCGTTAACCGTCGTTAGAGAATGCTGGTGTGGCATGTTAAATCCATTCTCTTTCCCCAGAAACCTAACTTTCTCCGATTTAAAAATAACAAACATCGTTCTTTTTTTCGCCATCTTTTTCCTTTTCGCCAAAAAAAATCTAATTTTATTGCATTTCATGATTTTACCTTTACATTGCAACAACTTGCAAGCAAAGAACAATGTTTAAACCATTCCAAAGTCTCTGTTATTCTAGGGTCGATCTAACATCTCTCACTTTAATTATGCTTGAAAGAAACAAAGATCTGATCATGCAGAAAGAAAGAAGATGGAGAAAGGAAGAACGACAATTGCCATTTTCAAATTTACGAAAGCTAGGATTACTTGGGGAGAAGAAGATGGATTTAAATGTGCCATGTTAGCATCCTCTGAAGACAATAGTGACCTTAATGAAAACGAACTAAAAGTTTAGTGACTATATTATAAATTTTAGAAGTTCAGTAATGAAAATAAAACACCTTAAAAGTACATGGATTAGTTTTAACTTTTAACTTTTAAAACTTATTGTTTTTATCTCGACCATCGAGACAAAGAAAATTCTAACTTCACCCTTACTGGTTGATTCGGTACGAGTTTCCGTCGCAATTTTGATTAACATAATAACAAAAGAAAATGTATGGGGTTGGATTTTAGGTGAATAAGCGCCTCTAAAAGTAAAAACAAGAAACAAAACCAACATCACCAAATATTTTGCTTTCTCTTCTCCGCCACAACCTTTTTTTTCTAAATAAAATAAATTCTAACTTCCTCTCATTGTCAACAGTCATGACTCGAGAGCAGAATCCCAGTATAACAGCGGAACTGGCGGTTTTTATTTTTTAAAGACGTGCATGAATTCGATAGTCACATTAGACCTCGACTATATGTTATAAGCTAGTATTTCAGAGTCGAGACCCCGAAACAGAGAAATCCCATAGCCTATTTTTGTGACTGGTTCTTGAGTTGCCCTAGTTTTCTTTTTCCTGCTGTTTTCTGTTTCTCGGTAACTCTCCAATTTCCTTGGCATGTATAACCAATTTCTGCACGTTCTTTCATTTATTTGCTTTTGTTATGTGCATGAAATGTATTTGCGTTTTGATGTATGTTAATGTAGTTTGAGCTTCGTTAGTGTATGGAAAACTCGCGGCTTTCTATGGGTTTGGAGATTGGCGGCGGCGGCGGCGGGATGGGTGGTTATTTAAGTGAAACCAAACAAGTTAGGCTGTTAATAGGAAAATGATGAAAGGAAATCAAGTTTGGACCTTTGATACCATCCATGCATACATACACACACATATTCGTTTGAAACATTCGATTATATTTCTGGGTTTTCGATGTTATCATCTTTTACAGAAGATTTCATTGAAAAAAGAAAGAAAAACAAGAGAACCGTTGGAAACATGGTTCCTGTTTGAACTGTTAGCTTCCTTTGCTCTGTGTTTTCCAGTGAAAGTCTATATCTTGAACATGTATTTCGATACAGGTATGGTTATATTTTTTTTTAAAAAAATGTTTTTTTCATGAAGCATATATCCTCGTATCCATGTCCGAGCAGCATAGTTCTTTTTCTTTTGTTTTAATCAGAATTCATCAAAATATGAGCCTTGAACATCATGAAAATGACATCAAACAGTTTTTTTCATTTTCTAAACCTTTTTCTGCAATTCCTGCACCAGAAATGGAAAACTTGAAAGCTCCTTTCAAGGGTATTACAAATGATGTCAAAGGAAGAGCAGCTTGTTACAAACAAGACTGGACTGCTGGTTTTCGTTCTGGATTTCGGTATAACTCCCTATAGGCCTATACATTTGATAAAAGTCCAAACTGAAGTAAATTTTGATTCTCTTTATGTTCAATTTTTTGGTTAAATATTTACCTTCTTATTGCAGGATACTAGCCCCAACCGCTTACATCTTCTTCGCTTCTGCTCTACCAGTTATCGCCTTCGGCGAGCAACTGAGTCGAGATACAGGTTTGTCGCTGTTCAATTCATCAAACAGTTTTTTATGATGAAGTTAGAAGTGATGTTTAACATACTTTTGGATGTAGATGGGAGCCTAAGCACAGTCGAAACATTGGTGTCGACTGCCCTTTGCGGTATTATACACTCGATATTCGGTGGCCAACCTCTTTTGATTCTGGGAGTTGCAGAGCCAACAGTTATTATGTATACATATTTGTACAACTTTGCCAAAGGAAGAGAAGACTTGGGGCAAGAATTGTACTTGGCTTGGGCTGGATGGTAAAAAGAATTCTCCATTGTTGTCGGTTTAAATTGAAAAGTTTTGCAATACTTGATTTTATAGATTGATTAATGTTTTTGCAGGGTTTGTGTTTGGACTGCTCTCTTGTTGTTTCTCCTTGCAACCTTCAATGCTTGCACGATAATTAATCGGTTCACAAGGGTTGCGGGCGAGCTTTTCGGCATGTTGATCAGTGTTCTGTTTATTCAAGAGGCTATCAAGGTAAAATCTGATCGAAGAAAATAAACCATCTGCTATATAATGTTTTAAACGCCTACTGATGATTCAATTTGCAGGGATTGGTGAGTGAGTTTCAAGTTCCCGAAGATCAGGATGCGAAGTTAGAGAAGTACCAGTTTCAATGGCTTTACACAAATGGACTGTTGGGAATCGTATTCTCGGTTGGCCTTCTCTATACCGCCTTGAAAAGCCGAAGGGCGAGGTCATGGTGGTATGGCACAGGTTTGTCAAGCAAACAAATTTATAGTATTCGACTATTTTCGGATTTAGTATACGAAATAAGCTCGTAAATGAGTGCTGAATGATGTTTCTAATGTCCTGCAGGGTGGTTTAGAAGTTTCATTGCAGACTATGGGGTTCCTTTAATGGTTGTAGTGTGGACAGCATTGTCTTTTAGTGTACCAAGTAAAGTTCCATCTGGGGTTCCAAGAAGGCTCTTTAGTCCTCTGCCATGGGAATCCGCATCATTGCGACATTGGACTGTAATTAAGGTAATCATATTCGGTTTTCATATATGTTGTTGGTCTCCGCATCGATCTCTAAAGCTTTTGTAGTGGTAATGTTGGCCCTCCATTGATATACAAACAATCGAAATGCAGGATATGGGAAGGATCCCTCCATCGTATATCTTTGCAGCATTCATTCCAGCTGTGATGATTGCGGGACTTTACTTTTTCGACCACAGCGTTGCTTCGCAGATGGCACAACAAAAGGAATTCAATCTCAAGAATCCGTCTGCCTATCATTACGACATCCTGCTGCTCGGATTCATGGTAAACCTCATGATCAAACAATACTGCCAGCCGAACTATAAACTATCTTATTGTATACTTGGTGTTTTACGGTTGAAAACATGCTTGCAGACTTTACTTTGCGGATTACTCGGTCTCCCTCCTTCGAATGGAGTTCTACCACAGTCTCCTATGCATACCAAGAGCCTTGCAGTTCTTAAAGGGCAGGTGGATAAATATATTCTAAATGAAAGTTTCCTATGAAGAATTATGGACCTGGTTACATGCTTAATGTCAACTTATGTGTGAAATGCAGCTAATCAAACGAAAAATGGTGGCGAGCGCGAAAGAAAGCATAAAGCAGAAAGCTAGCAACTCCGAGATATATGGCAAGTTGCAAGCAGTCTTCATTGAAACAGACAACAGTCCAGAAGTAAGTTCTCTGATCAGTGATTGTTTCTCCAAGAAAGTGATCCTTGTCTTGAAACATGCTATTGACAATTTGACATTTGGTCCATAATTTTTAGTTTTGCTTCAACCTTGAATCGCCGGTCCTTATTCATCCGGATATACATCGATAAATCTTATATAATGCCTGCATCTGACCTTAACTATTCCTGTTACAGAGTGCAGTAGTTAAGGAGTTGGAAGACTTGAAGAAGGTTGTTATGAAAGGTGAAAACGAAGGAGAAATCCAGAAGGAAAATTTTGATCCCGAAAAGCTTATCGATGCCTACTTGCCAGTTCGAGTTAACGAGCAGAGAGTGAGCAATCTTTTGCAGTCACTCCTAGTTGCTGCATCAGTATGTGCTATGCCTGCAATCAAGTTGATACCTACATCGGTTCTTTGGGGATATTTTGCATACATGGCCATCGATAGTCTTCCAGGGAATCAGTTCTGGGAGAGGCTGCTACTTCTCTTCATTAAACCGAGCAGGCGATACAAGTATGCAACATCTCTTTTTCGTTACATTTGCAAATCCAAAATTTCGAAAACAAGAGTGGACTCATTTAGTGGTCATTTACAGTATAAACACATCACTAGACAATGTTGCTAATTTCTGATGTGATTTCTTGATCCAATTTGCAGGGTGTTGGAAGGTGTTCACGCTTCGTTCGTCGAGTCGGTACCATACCGATATATCGTGATCTTTACGCTCTTCCAGTTCGTATATTTCCTGATATGCTATGGTGTGACATGGATTCCCATAGCTGGAATCTTGTTCCCTGTGCCATTCTTCCTTCTCATCATCATAAGGCAATACATTCTCCCAAAGTTCATTCTCCTGAATTATCTCAGGGAACTTGATGCGGCCGAATACGAGGAAATTACCGGTTCCTTCCCAAGATCATCCCTCAGCCTCTCTACAAGGGTATTTCCTATTGGCCCTTTTCTGTTTGTGGAATCATTGAAACTATATTAACAACAATAAAAGCAACTAAAATTGTTAAGTTATTTATTTAGGAAATGGATACATCTTGTGTTGAGAATGAAGATGATGGAGCTGAAAGATTTGATGATGAGTTATTAGATCAGTTGACAACCAGCAGAGGAGAGTTAAAAATTCGAACTGTTAGCTTCAGAGAAGAAAGGAAAGGCCAGGTATGATCTCAATTTCTTTTCGATTCTTCGTTTTTCTTGAAGTACTTTTGTTCGATATATGAGTATAGAGATATATAACCTTCAAGAATTTTTGAAATACAAGTACTACGCACATAATTGTGTCCTATACTTATTATTTTCATTTTTTATATTTTTGTATTTTGCAGGTTCATCCAAAGGATAGTGTGGAGGAAGAATGATATGAGTTGACAAACATGAACATCATATAGGCTTCTTAGATTTTTCTTTTTCCAATTAAGATCTTTTATGTAAAATGTGAATCTCTTTCCATGAATAATCAAAAAATTGCTTGCTTGTAACGTAATTTTCATATGGTATAACTACTGGTATTCGATTCATTAGTAGACTAATTTAGATTGATTAGTACAAAAGCTTAATATAAAACTAACTCTTGTTCTAAGACAATTCTTATTTGAAACAATCCTTGGTCAAAATATTTTATGTTTTACTTGATCGCAACGCTTCCGTTATATACCAAATAAACCCGAATCAATTTCCAATCCTTCTTCCTCGTCTTCAATCACCATTAACAGTCATGCACATATTTTTGTATCAATGTGAAGCCACCACGAATTTATATTCGGGGAGTTCAATGGTTGGAAATTTGTAAGCAGAAAAGTAATTGTTAAGTGGGTAAAAGTACTACATTTTTACCTTTTTTACTCTTAATTATTGTTGGACTTAGGCTCATTCTAATTGCATTTTTAGTCATTCATGCATAATTGCACTGTTTCCTTCACTGTCATGTTTGATTTCATAATTTGGTTGATTTTGTGGAAAAGATGCTGCTGATATGTGTTTTTGTGTGTACAGGATCCAATTGCCTAAACAAATAGGAAATTGCCGAAGCAATTGAGGATAAGAAGAAGGGAGCTGCCGATTTTGATGGGATAAATCCAGTAAATTCGAGTTAATTACAAGAAGCAAGGATAGTTCCTAAAAGAGTTGGAGTTCCACGAAGAGATCAAAAGAAGATTAAATTCCAAGAGATTATAAGGAGTTTTGGAGAATAAATAAATAAAAGAGATTTATCTCTTTTATATTATTTAATTCCAACTTAAACTCATCCTTATCAACAAAGAACTTGACCTAGTCATCTCCTATAAATAGAAGACAAGCCGCAACCCTCCATATGTTCGACCTGAGAGAGAAAAACATAGGTCTGCTCGACATCATCATCTTCTTCTTTATTCCATTCGATTCATGTTGGGTAGGTTTTATCTTGTATTTCTTTTGCACCCAGCCGTGAACTAAACTTTACTTGGCTTGGGTTATTGTGTTTTTGTAGTTGTGAAAACGTTTGGATTTGTTTAGGTTTTTGAGTTGCAATTCAATTTCAAAGTTTGTTCATTCTTGGTTCTTAATTTTGATTGCGAGTGAATTGGGAGAGGATCTCGTGAATTCATCCATTTATCTAATACCGGGAGAGTTAGATTCAAGAAACGAATGAGCATGGTTTGCATACAAGCGAATGTTGGTGAAGACTAATTCGACTTACGGATAAGTTGCGAATTTCAACGGCTATAAGGAGCGCAAGATCGGTTGTTCTTCACCTATGGTTAACGCAGGGATGTATCACCAAGGCATGCACAATTAACAGTGTTTCGAGTTAGGGATAACAAGAAGCCATTGAAGAACGCTTCGCCGAACTTTGAAGGAAGTCGCCCAGGCAATCGCACCATTCCCAGTTGCCCAGACAATTCGACTGATGCTAATTGTTAAGACAATTGAGTTACTCTTGCAATTAATTACCACTACGGTCCATTCAATTATCACACCACGAATCACGATAACACGACCTACTCTCTCATTCAATCAACATCTCTTTTATTTACTTGCTCTTTTATTTTACTTGTTAATTCAACTCCTATTGTCACAAATTGTGTTTTCTTTTTAGTGCGAGGAATTAGAATCCGAAGTTACAACCAATCCCTATGGAGATTATACATATTCTATACTATAACTTGCGACGTGTGCACTTGCACCAATTGCGAAGCACTCTAAACATGCAACAAGCTTTGGGCGCCGTTGTCGGGGATTGGCAATAGTGACTTTGATTTTTTTTTGCACCTTTGTTTCTTTTTCTTTTTATTTTTGTTAATTGGTTTTCAAGGGGCTAACATTCTTTGGTTTTGCATCTGTGCATGACTAGGGCGAGACCAACAACACAAGACTACCCACTTGAACATGAGATAGAACGATTTCTTCATAGAAGGAGACGAGCATCAATGGCAGATCCACCTGTTAATCCATTCGGCAATCTGAATACCGACGACAACTAAAGTGCCGTAGCAAGAGGAGGATGAGTTCAAGTCGAACAACCTGTTCGTGTCAGGAATAGACCAATTTGAGACTATTTAGAGGAAATCTCAATGATCTCAATCCAGGAGTTGACACACCTGAAATAGAAGCCACCCACTTTGAATTAAAACATGTGATGTTCAATATGATCAATACAATTGGTCAATTTGGCGGATCAGCGACTGAAGATGCCAGACAACATATCAAATCATTCATGGAGATTTGCAATTCATTCAAACTACAAAGAGTCTATGAGGATATACTAAGACTGAAATTATTTCCCTATTCACTAAGGGATAGGGCAAAAACATGGTTAAACAGTATTCCATCCGGATCTATAGGATCTTGGATGAATTTATGTCGTGATTTCATTGCTAGATTTAGTTTTACAAATACGACTGATAAATTGCGTAGTGATATCACTTCTTTTCGGCAGGCAGATGATGAATCCATGTAGAGGCTTGGGAGCGATACATAGAGCTTTTACACCAATGTCTCATGCACGGATTCCTAGTGTGGACACAAGTGATGATGTTCTACAACTCAGTGAACACGCCGACAAAGATGATGCTAGATGCCTCAACAAATGACATACTCCTCGACAAGTCACCTGAGGAAGCGATAGAGATTCTGAACCGTCTTGCCAAGAACGATTATCAATTCCCAACTACCCGAAGGGGAATAGTCATACGAAACACCACGATAAATGAGCTTGATTCATCGGGATCTATTTCCACACAACTAGCCGCTTTAACCAATTTGGTTAAGAATATGCAGCGACCAAGCAACACACAGGAGATCAAGATAGTAGATTCAATTTGTGATTTATGTAACGGTAACCATGATTCTTCTAAGTGTTCGCAGAACCCAGAGTCTAGCTTTTATGTTGGAAATTACAACTGGAACAACAATATGATCTCTAACACCTACAATCCAGCCTGGAGGAAGCATCCTAATTTTTCATGGAACAACCCGAACAACGCCATTAATTAGAACAGTCAGAATACATAAGCATCGGGATTCCAACAGAACATGCCACGGCAACAGATGCTGCAGCAACAATCAACACCATCTAGTTCTTTGGAAAATTCTCTCAATGCATTTATGTTAAAAACTGAACCTTATATGGTTGAGAATAGTAGTTTCATGAAAAGGACTGACGCTTTCATTAATAGGACTAAGATGAGATTGCAAAATTATGAGGTAACCTTAAAATCCTTGGAAAAAAAAGTCAGGCAATTTAGGAAAAAAATTATGAGGTAACCCAGCGATACTGAGGTCGCAAAATGAGTAGGTCATGAGCAGTGCAAAGTAATCATCACTCGGAGTGGCCGCCAGCTTAAAGAAGCCCAATCTTATTCAATGGAGAACACTCAACCAGCAGAACGATCTCCTATCCAAAAAGACACCAAAATTGATGAATCGGCAATTGCCCAGGCAATTCAAATTGCCCCCATCAATTTCAGATGCGCAGGCAATTTGTGATAAAAATCCAAAATCGAAAAAGAAGGAAGAGGAGATTCGAATTCCACCACCATTCCCACAAAGGTTGAAGCGGCACAAACAAGAATATCAGTTCAAGAAATTCCTTGACATCTTGAAGCAAGTTCACATCAATTTGCCGTTTGTTGAGGCGATAGAGCAAATGCCAAACTATGCTAAGTTCCTTAAAGACATTGTCTCTAAGCGAACAAGGCTAGGTAAGTTTGAAACAGTGGTCATGACAGAAGGATGCATGGCCATGTTGCACAACCGCATGCCGCCTAAACTTAAGGATCCCGACAGTTTCACTATACTATGTGCTATCAAAAATCACTATATCGGGAAGGCATTATGCGATCTTGGAGAAAGCATAAACCTCATACTGAAATCTGTTTTCCAGATATTGGGAATAGGGAAGGCAAGGCCTACAATAGTGATGCTATAGCTTGCAGATAGATCCTATGTACATCCAGAGGGAAAAATTGAGGATATTCTTGTAAGAGTTGATAAATTTATTTTTCCCGCTGATTTCATTATTTTGGATTGTGAAACAGATGAGTTCGCACCCATTATTCTTGGGAGACCTTTTCTAGCAACGGGAAAGACCTTGATCGATGTCAAGAAATGAGAGCTCACTATGAGGGTAAATGACCAGCAAGTCAAGCTTAATGTCTTCCAAACCCTTAAGCATACTGACGATCCAGAAG
Source organism: Hibiscus mutabilis (assembly GCA_019671005.1). Taxonomy (NCBI): domain Eukaryota; kingdom Viridiplantae; phylum Streptophyta; class Magnoliopsida; order Malvales; family Malvaceae; genus Hibiscus; species Hibiscus mutabilis. The sequence goes on from CM033714.1 coordinate 80,475,283, forward strand.
AATGCCAAGTCATTCAAGCCTCCACCAGATTCAATTTTGACGTGGAAGAGAATTGCCTCGGCAATTGCATTGTTGAACCAGAAAACCCTGATGAACTGATCGACGAAGAGCAAGATGAAGCGAACTGGATAGTGAGTCGACTAGGTAAGTATTTTGAACCATTGGATTACTCAGGTAAGGAAGGTAAACTCAGAAAGCCTTCTATTGAGCAACCACCGATACTCAAATTGAAACCATTGCCATGGCAATTAAAATATGCTTATTTGGGAAACGATAACACTTTTCCCATAATTATTTCTTCTAATTTGCAGCCTAAACAGGAAAAGAGGTTGATTGACATATTGGTGCTGCACAAAAAGGCAATCGGGTGGACAATCGCAGATTTAAAGGGAATTAGTCTGGTGGTATGTATGCATAAAATCCTATTGGAGGATGATCATAAACCATCAATTGAGGCACAAATGAGACTTAACCCCGCCATGAAGGAGGTTGTGATGAAAAAAATCATCAAGTGGCTTGACACCGGTATCATATATCCTATCTCCGACAATACATGGGTAAGTCTGGTACAATGTGTCCCAAAAAGGGAGGTATAACTGTGGTAAGTAAAGAAAACAATGAACTCATTCCAACTAGGAGTGTGACCGGTTGGAGAGTTTGTATGGATTTCCGTAAGTTAAATAATGCTACTAGGAAAGATCACTTTCCTCTACCCTTTATTGACCAAATGCTTGACCGTATTGCAGGTAAATCTTTTTATTATTTTCTTGATGTTTACTTAGGTTATAAACAAATTGCAATATCGCCAGAGGACCAAGAAAAGACTACATTCACATGTTCGTATGGTACACATACATTTCGAATGATGTCGTTCGGATTATGCAATGCCCCAGCAAACTTTCAACGTTGCATGATAGCAATTTTCTCCGACATAGTTGAAGACTTCCTTGAAATTTTCATGGATGATTTTTTTTGGTATTCGGAGATAACTTTGACAATTGCCTCGGCAATTTGGAGAAGGTGTTAGCACGATACGAAGAATCCGACCTAGTGCTAAATTGGGAGAAGTGACATTTTATGGTGGATGAAGGTATTGTGCTTGGCCATAAAATCTCATCCAAAGGAATCGAAGTGGATAGAGCCAAGGTGAACGTGATTGAGAGATTGCCGCCACCAACTTCAATCAAAGGAATCTGAAGTTTTCTCAGACATACAGGTTTTTACATAAAGTTTATTCATAATTTTTCTAAAATTTCTAAACCCTTGTATAATTTGCTTGAACATGATAAGGCTTTCAACTTTGATAAATCTTGTGCCACGGCATTTGAAGTCTTGAAAAAGCAACTTGCCTCGGTGCCTATCGTTGTTCCACCTAATTGGTCCCTAACTTTCGAACTCATGTGTGATGCAAGCGATTTTGCAGTAGGAGCTGTATTAGGCCGACGGAAAGGTAAGATTCTCTATGTGATTTACTACACTAGCAAAACCCTTAATGGTGTGCAATTGAATTACACCAAGACTGAGAAGGAATTGCTAGCGGTAGTATTCGCATTTGACAAGTTCCGTTCTTACTTAATCGGTACAAAGGTAATTGTTCACACTGACCATTCAACAATTAAGTATTTGATTGCTAGAAAAGATGCCAAACCTCTTTTAATTCGTTGGATTTTACTTTTACAAGAGTTTGCCATCAAAATTAAAGACAGGAAAGGAACGGAGAATCAAGTTGCCGATCACTTATCAAGATTGGAAAAAGGCAATAAAGATTCAGACTCCTTGGAGATCCACGGCACATTCCCGGATGAGCAGTTGTTAATTACCACGGTAACTCCCTGGTATGCCGATTTGCTTAATTTCTTGGTTAGTTGTATTTTGCCTTATGACCTTACTCACCAAGGAAAGAAGCGGTCCTGACATGATGCTAAGTATTGTTATTGGGACGCGCTTCTTTTGTTTAAAAAATGTGCAAATCAGGTGATAAGACGATGTGTCCCCAAGGAGGAGCATGACAATGTGCTTCGACAATGTCACTCTTCACCCTATGGAGGCCATTTTGGAAGAACTCGCACCGCGACCAAAGTCCTACAATCCGTCTTGTATTGGCCCACTCTTTATAAAGATGCTCAAGAATTCTACAAAAAATGTGATCGTTGTCAGTGAACGGGGAATATTTCGAGACGACGTGAGATGCCACTGCAGAATATTCTTGAGGTCGAGTTGTTTGACGTGTGAGGGATCAATTTCATGAGACCTTTTCCATCCTTATTCGGCAATTTGTACATCCTACTTGCCGTGGACTATGTGTCTAAATGGGTCGAGGCAGCTGTAGTTCCCAGAAATGATTCCAATATGGTACAACGATTCCTGTGAAAGAACATATTCACGTGATTCAGAATGCCAAGGGCAATTATTAGCGATGAGGGCTCACACTTCGATAATAGGCTGATTGCCAAAATGTTGGAGCGCTTTGGAGTGACACACAAAGTTGCCACGACATATCACCCGCAGACAAATGGGCAAGCCGAAATTTTCAACCGTAAATTAAAGGCTCTGCTTGAAATAGTTGACAATCTTTCTCGAAAGGATTGGTCTACAAAATTCGATGAAGCACTATGGGCCTATCGGACAGCATTTAAGACACCATTTGGCATGTCTCCTTATAGACTTGTCTACGGTAAAACTCGTCACCTACCGGTGGAGATCGAGCACAAGGCTTATTGGGCAATCAAAACCGTCAACATAGATTGAGAGAGTGATGGATAAAAATGACTACTGGACCTCAACGAGATCAAAGAATTTCGTTCCTTAGCCTAAGACAATGCAAGAATTTACAAAGAGAAAACAAAGCGTTGGCATGACAAAAAGCTATTGTCGCGGCAATTTTTGCCCGGGCAATTAACGTTTCTCTTCAATTCTCGGTTAAAACTCTTTCCAAGAAAACTAAAATCGAGATGGTCCGAGCCATTTGAGATCGTCAAACCTTTCTCCCATGGTGTTGTGCTAATCAAGTCCACCATTGACGGACATGAATTCAAAGTTAACGGACAAAGATTAAAGCACTATGTCGGCACCCATGTTGAGCACGACAAAGAAGTGGTTACTTTAGGAGATGCATGATCATGCTCTCCTTTAGTATTTCTTATTTTTTTAATTTTGATTTTATTTTTATTTCGTATTTTAAGTTTTAAATTTTATTTTTGTTTTTAGCTTTATCTTTTCACAATCTTTTTAGGATAATTATATTTTATAATTTCTAGTTTATCTTATTTATCTTTATCTTTATTTATTTACTTTTATTTTTATCTTTAATTAATGTTTATCTTTTTATTTGTGTTTGAATTTTAGGATAAGAGTTCAAGATAAGGAGGAGTTGGATTAAATATTGAAGTTTATCCTTGAGAGGGAATAATGGGCTATTTTGGGGGTTTACAAAAGCCCGTTTAATTAGTTTTTACCCTAATTATCATCCCTATTACACCATTAGCCGCATGCCCCTCTACATTCATCCAATCCCCTTTGCTGCATACCCTAACCAATCCCATCATCATATTTTATTTCTATCATTCTTTCCTACTTTCTTTTATTTCTCCCATTAGCCGAAAATCATCATCATCTTTCCCATATCCTACTTCATCATTAAACTTTCAAACTCCATCTACTCTTTCTTTTACTCTTTGAACTCTCAAAGCTTTCTTTTATTTTCTTTGTTTTAGAATCCAACCACATACCACAAGATCCTCTAGCCATGAACCTAAAAACTATGGCTCACCCGAGTTTATCCAAGGAACCACCATTTCGCCGATTTGCAACACCAACCATTGAGGAAAGATACCTAGCCAAGTTTGCAAACCGCAAGGTATGAGAGGAGCAAGGATTCGCCTACACCGTCTCCCGCAAAAACTTCAGTCTTGATGCGTTCATCTTCAAAATCATCGAGCACCAAAAATGGAAAATCCTTTGCCATCAACCAAATCTCGGCAATGTATCATGGGTAAGAGAATTTTATGCTCATTCTCCTAACCCAAACAACCCCTATGTTTATGTTCGTGACAGGGCTATCCTTATCGATGCCGACACTTCAACACTTTCTACGAGATACACATTGCGAAAGATGAACATAAAGCCTTTGTGGACAACATCACGGACGAAGAAGTCGAAAAGGTGTTTAAGGACCTCACAGTTGAAGGTGTCGAATGGAACCGAAGAGCCTTGAAAGAGACGATAAATCACCTTATGTTAAATCCAAAGGCAAAACTGTAGAATAAATTTGTTAAAACTTGCTTCATGCACACTACACACAACACCACAGTTTCATATTCTCGTCTTTTGTTATTACATTCTATTTTTGTCACGTGGCTAGAGTTCCAACCAGCCCACCGTGCGGCCTTAGGCGATGTGACTCAAGACAAACGCCTAAGTAAGCCTTTTCAACCCTCTCGGAAGATCAAAATTCCCAAGCACCGACAAACGCAAAGCGTTCTAAGCGGAATCGGATCAAAAGAGATGAGCGAAGAAGAACTTCGAAAGAACGCTCAAGAACAAAGAAAGAACAAAATAACACTCAGAGGATTTAGAGTAAATGCCTTTATTCCTTGGAAACTTGGATACTGAATACAAAATGAGGAGGGGAAGGTATCTATTTATAGTTGAGTTCCCTCCAATCCAACGGTCTATACAGATTTACATTGACGGTCAAGATGAGAGCCTATATCTTATCTACAACATTTGAATTTTAAATTTCAAACAATAGATAATGTGGGAATTATCTTCAATTATCTTTAATTAAATTAAAGATAATTTACTATGGTAATTACTATGTCTTCTTGGATCTTCCCACGGATCGGCCAGTTTGGTGGTCTTTTTGGGCCCAAGATCTCTATCTGAACCTCTTGGGAACCCTGGTGTGCACCCCATGGTGCCAATGACTCGGGCCTCGGCTAACGGCCCGTGACAATCTCCCCCACCAAACTTGGCGACGCCCTCGTCGCACCTCTCGAACAAAGTTGAGATCGATCCTAGAGCTTCATTCCGCGTGCCTTGGCTTGCTCCCAACTCGGAATCTGGCTTGATTGTCCCCCCATAAGGACCGCTCTCCCCATAAAGAGCACCGGACTCTGATTTGGATGTCCCCACATAAGGACTGCTCGCCTTGGCTCGCACCGCCATGCAAAATCAACCGTCCCAGGCACATCTTGATCGTAGAAACTTTTTCCTACCAGTTCTGACTTGCCCCGATCTGGACTCTCCCGATCCTTGTGCACAAACTTGGATGCCTTCACGTTAAACACCGAACGAACCCTCGGTACTCTGAGTGGTTGCTTTGGCCCGCACCAAGTCTTGGCAACTCCATCTGATGGGTTAGGTTTTCTGCGTCCTACACCCAACAAATCCGGCAAATCAAACTGTAACACACTATCACCGTGTTCAAGACGTACCTCACTCCTTTTCCCAGCATTTACTCTACACATCAATCCTTCGTCCCTGAAGTTTGATGCCCCATTGCTCCTCGGCAATGCAAAACCCATCGACACTTCTCTCCTATTGAAGTTCGATGCATCGGCCACCTCGCTCATGGATGGCTCCTTGACGGCCTTCATGCCAACTGCCTCGGGCAACTCTCGCCCATCCAAGGTAGTGTCCCCAACGGTCGCCTCCAACTCGATGCCTCCTTGGCTTGGAGCATCTTCGACAAGCTGAATGGCTGTCAGCTTCTTGGTTCCTCGCCCGTTGTCTCGGCACAAAGGCGCAACGTACCGTTGTCTCAGATCCAAGATGCACGACGTTGGCATACGGAATGATGAGAGCTTCAATACGGTCAAGGAAGTTTAGTCCCAAAATAAAATCAAAGTCATCTAGCTCGATTACCTTGAAATCCTCATTAGCCTTCCAATCCCTAATCTGTAACTCGATCTTCTACACTGTCCCTACAACTGGAACTTTCCTTGAATTCACCGCCTTGATCTTACCGGTTGAATCCACAACTTTAAGACCAAGCTTCTCGGTAGCCTTCCTGGACATGAACAGATCGCTTGCCCCGGTGTCCACCAAAGCACTCATCGATCGTCCCGCCACGTTGATGTCGACAAACATCAACCCATTATGCTTCTGGCTCTTCCTCGCCTTGACAGAATCTAATATCATAGAGCCAAGCTTCGCAGCCTCAACACTCTCGGGCTCGTCCTCCTTGGACTTCTTGACTCGATTAGGGCATTCTCGCACTAAATGCGCCCCCTTACATCGGTAACACTTTCGATGTACTTTTTCCCCCTCGACTTCCCTCCTTTGATGCTAGCGATTGCACCAACTCTACCGGGTTCTCCATCTGATTCGTCATCCTCCTGGACAATGGCATCGAGGCGACTCCTCTTCTTGGGACAGTCTTTCACTACGTGTGGACCATCACAATGGTAGCACATTATGGATCCTCGATCCTTCCGATCATCTGGTTTTGCGTACCGGTTTGGCTTGGTCGATGGCCTCTCCTTGCCATCATCGCTGCTATATCCAGACACATCCTCGTCTCTCCCACCAATACCCTTACCATGGGGCTTGGAAGACTTGGACTCCATGGACTTGTAAGCACTGTAGTCGGTCAAGGACTCCGCAATGGCTAGGGCTTTGGAAAGTTCCTGCACATCCCTCCGCTCTAACTCGGTCATGGCCCATGGCTTCAATCCATCCATAAACGTGAAAAGCGCATCCTTCTCACACAAGCCGGGGATAAGGAGTTGTAGCTCACTAAACTCCTGGATGTAATCCGCAATAGATCAATCATGTCGAAGCCTCCTAAACTTGATCCTGGCTTCTTTCTCCGTGTTACTCGGGCAAAACTGATGCTTGAACTCCGCTTGGAACTCCTCCCATGTTCCAACGCCCGTGCCTCTACTATTCTCATCAAGGCACCTATGTCGCCACCATAACAAAGTAACGTCAGTCAAGTAAACAACAACAGTATTTACCTTCTCGGCATCGTCTGTGATACTCATCGCCCGGAAGTACCGCTCCATGCACCAAATGAAGTTCTTAATATCTTTCGCCGACCTGTTCCCCTTGAACTCTCTTGGCTTCGGAATGTCCTTCATCAGTCTAGGTGTCGTTGTGGTTAACACACCGTTCCGCATGGCAGCCTGATAAACCATCACTTCCGCCTTCAGATCCACCATTTCCACCCTCAATGCCTCCAACATGGCTTCGAGAGCACCTCTCTTTCCCTCTGACTGGTCACCCTGGTCATCCAGCTCCTCGATCCGTGTATCCACCACGTCGAGTCGCTCCACAGAATCCTTCATAGATCCCTCAAGCCTGGTGACCCTCTCCTCGAGCGCCGACAACTTGTCCCTCAAGTTTGCTCGACTTCCTTTGTCCACCTGGGTCTCCACACCCTTCTGGCTCGCAGTAGCATTCTCTCCCTTCTTTGGTGCCATCTCTACTCAATGCTTCGTGCCTCGAATCAGTTCACGTCGCTCGAACAAGGCTCTGATACCAACTGTCACGTGGCTAGAGTTCCAACCAGCCCACCGTGCGGCCTTAGGCGATGTGACTCAAGACAAACGCCTAAGTAAGCCTTTTCAACCCTCTCGGAAGATCAAACTTCCCAAGCACTGACAAACGCAAAGCGTTCTACGTGGAATCGGATCAAAAGAGATGAGCGAAGAAGAACTTCGAAAGAACGCTAAAGAACAAAGAAAGAACACAAGAACACTCAGAGGATTTAGAGTAAATGCCTTTATTCCTTGGAAACTTGGATACTGAATACAAAATGAGGAGGGGAAGGTATCTATTTATAGTTAAGTTCCCTCCAATCCAACGGTCTATACAGATTTACATCGACGGTCAAGATGAGAGCCTCTATCTTATCTACAACATTTGAATTTTAAATTTCAAACAATAGATAATGTGGGAATTATCTTCAATTATCTTTAATTAAATTAAAGATAATTTACTATGGTAATTACTATGTCTTCTTGGATCTTCCCACGGATCGGGCCAGTTTGGTGGTCTTTTTGGGCCCAAGATCTCTATCTGAACCTCTTGGGAACCCTGGTGTGCACCCCGTGGTGCCAATGACTCGGCTGACGGCCCGTGACATTTTGCACAAGCGGATTATAAACATTGGAAAAGTTATTTGTGATTAGATATTTGTTTTTAGTCAAAACGATGTAGGTGTTATTTTTTCCCGAGCTTAATATCCCAACTATGCGAGAAAGAAAAAGTGCCAAGTGATCCAACGAACGAGAAGTTACCTTTCAATACCGGGTGGAATCATACTCAATACTTGATGATTATGGGTGAAGAACAGGCGAAAGAACAAGCAAATACAATTCAAAGATGCCTCGGCAAGTCCTGATGCCCAGGCAAGAGGACCAGCCTCGGCAAGCATGGATCGAAATAAAGAGATGCTCCGCCCACTATCCCACCGATTAGAGAGAATGAAGGCCCAGCAAATACAATTCATGCAGTACATGAGGGGCCATAACGTAGCTATCACACGAGTGATCCTTGAGAAGTACCCCGATAATACCGTGTCTTTCCTGGTGTTTCCTGCCAGCCTACTTGCCCCGGCAACTGATGCACTACAAAAAGGTAAAGAACCCGTGACTAAACCAACTCGTACTGAATTAATTCATGTTTTTTCAGATTCGGACGAGACAGTTTCTGCACCAATGAAGTCGCCACCGGTCGAGCCATCAAGGTCGAAGTGCAAAGCTTCTATCATCGAAGAGGTCGCAAAAGAGGATGAACAAAGAGATAAGGTTGCAGAAACAGAGGTTCAAAAGGCACCACCAGCCACACGCCACCAACCACAGCGAGCCGGAAAACGAACCAAGCAATTGGCTCGGAGGAAACTCATCATTCAAGGTGACGACCTATTCGATTAACTTACACGTGTTGAGAACAATGTTTCTCTCAAGTTTGGGGGGGTTGCGCGTAATAAGTGCTACGAAAAAGGTGCAAGTATACCATCGATCGGTTGTATAAAAACCATGCTCATTCATTTCTTGAATATAACTCTCCCGATATTAGATAAATGGATGAATTCACGAGATCCTCTCCCAATTCATTCGCAAACAAAACTAAGAACCAAGAATGAACAAACTTTGAAGTAAAATTGCAAACTCAATACCTGAACAAATCCAATCGTTTTCACAACCACAAAAACACAATAACCCAAGCCAAATAAGTTTAATTCATGGCTGGGCACAAAATAAACTCAAGAATAAAATCCCTAAACATGAATCTAATGGAACAAAGAAGGAAAAATAAGAAGATGTCAAGCATCCCTAGTTTTCTCTCCCAATCGCACTTCTCTTCAAGTAGGCGGCTAGGTCTCTTATTTATAGGAGTTGGCTAGGTAAAAGTCTTTCTTGAGGAGGAAGTTAAGTTGGAATTAAATATAATAAAAGAAATAGATCTCTTTTGTTATACATTAATTCCTCCAAAAACTTTTCCTGAAACTCTTGGAATTTAATCTCCTTTTGATCTCCAATAACTCCTCATAATTCTGAATTTAAATCTTCATTAAATGCTTCATGGAAATCCAAATCTTTGGGATTTATCTCTTGTTTTTCGTGCTTATCCCTAATGAGGTGAATTTGTCCCGACATGCTTCAGCAATCTGCTCATCATGGCATTTAGAAAACAGCTTCGTTTGCCTTGGCAGACCCTCCAGTTTGACATTTGGAAAGCAACTTCGACTGCTTTGGTAGATCCATCAGTTTTCTTCCTTAGCTGCCATGGGAATCTCCTACTCGCTTGGGCAATTAAATCCTGCACACACTAAAACACGCACCAGCAGTACCTTTTTCTACAAATCAACTAAATTATGAAATCAAGCATGACGGTGAAGGAAATCATGAAAATATGCATGAATGCCTAATAATGCAACTAAAATGAGCCTAAGTCTAACAATAATAAGAGTAAAAAGGGTTATTAAAATAGTACTTTTGAACACTTAACACACCCCCAAACTCGAACTATTGCTTGTCCTCAAGCAATGCAAATCTAATAATTACCTGCCAAGACTTTAATTATCAAAGACATGCTTCAAACTTGAATTCAAACCTCAGTACCGTGGCACAAAGTATGATCACCTTTTGAATTTTTCGGATAGCACAAAAATTTCCCGGAACCAAACTATAATGCTCGTGGAAATGTGTGTGTAGTTGTGTACAAGTTGATTTTCAAGATTCTATGTGAACAATAGGCTTCTATCAATTTAATTATTGGGGTATTTATTTTTCTTTTTACTAGAGCCAATTTTGGGCACCTCTAGTAAAGCAAGCAATTTCTTCTTTTAATTTTTTTGTCGACTAGAGCCAATTTCGGACACCTCTAGCGATATTTTTAATGTGCAACTACTAGAGCCAGTTTCGAGCACCTCTAGCAAGAAATTAACTTTAAATTTTCAATTTAAATTTACCTAAATTTTAAGCAACCTAAGTTCATCAAGTTTCTTTCAATCAACAAGCCACAACCGTGTTCATAATATTTAGCATCATAGTAAAATTATAAGTTCTTTTCATGCAATCCTAAAATTTAAAGGTTCTTTCAATTAAGTGCAATGGCAAAAATTCATCATCGGATATTCAACAAGTTCAAGCAATTGAATCCAATCAAAGGCATGGCAAGTAACATATGCAACCTATATGTTATTACTAATTATGAATACATCTAAATATAAAACTAACTAGAAACCAATACCCCCCCAAACTCGAAAGAAGCATTGTTCTCAATGCATGCAAAAATTAAAATGAAATGTAAATGAGTTAGTCGGAAAGGTCGTCACCTTGAATGATGTGTTTCCTTCGTGCCAATTGTTTGTTCCGTTTGTTAATTCATGATGGTTGAATGCGTATGGCTGGTGTTGCCTCTTGTGCGGCAGTTGCTGTGGCATCCTCAGTTGCTGGAGTAGGGTTCAGCTGCTTGGGCATCAGGACTTGCTGAGGCATCGAGAATTGCTGAGGCAATTTTGGTTGCCTGGGCAAGCTTCACTGTTGGGGCTTTCTTTGGCACTTCTTGTTCCTTAGCTGGTAAGGAATTGTGTTGATGTTCTTGGCCATGGTGATTGTGGTTGTGGAACAAAGAAAAAAATATATGGAAAGATAAAGATAAAAATAATAAAAACTAAAAACATACTTTTATCCTAAAAATAAATCCAAAAATAAAATAAGTCTATAAAAAATAAATAAGAAATACTAAAGAAGAGCATGGTTATGCGTCTCCTAAAGTAACCACTTCCTTGTCGCGCTCAACATGGTTGCTGGCATAGAGCTTTAATCTTTGTCCGTTAAACTTGAACTCATGTTCGTCAATGGTGGACTTGATTATCATTGCACCATGGGAGAAAAGGTTTGACGACTTCAAAAGGGCCGGACCATCTCGATTTCAATTTTCCTGGAAAGTGTTTTAACCAAGAATTGAAGAGAATAACTAATTGTCCGGGCAAAAATTGCCACAACAATAGCTTCTTGTCATGCCAACACTTTGTTTTCTTCTTGTAGATTCTCGCATTGTTGTAAGCTAAGGCACAAAATTCTTCAATTTTGTTAAGATCCAGTAGTCACTTTTGTCCAGCACTCTCCCAATCCATGTTGACAGTTTTGATCGCCCAATAAGCCTTGTGCTCGATCTCTACCGAAAGGTGGCAAGTCTTGCCGTAGACAAGTTTGTAGGGCGACATGCCTAAAGGCGTCTTGAATGATGTTCGATAGGCCTATAGTGCTTCATCAATTCTTTCCGACCAATTCTTTCGAGAAAGATTGGCAACTTTTTCAAGGATAACCTTTAATTCATGATTGGAAATTTCGGCTTGCCCATTTGTCTGTGGATGATATGCCGTGGCAATTTTGTGCGCCATTCCAAATCGCTCCAGCATTTTGGCAATTAGCCTATTATCGAACTGGGTGCCTCCATCACTGATAATTACCCTTGGTACTCCAAATCGTGTGAATATGTTTTTCTACAAAAATTTCTGCACAGTCTTGGAATCATTGTTGGGAACTGCAGCTGCTTCTACCCATTTAGACATGTAGTCCATGACAAGTAGGATGTATACATTGTCGAACGAGGATGGGAAGGGTCCCATGAAATCTATCCCCCACACGTCAAACAACTTGACCTCAAGGATATTCTATAGTGGCATCTCGTGTCGGCGTGAAATATTCACTGTTCGCTGACATCGATCACACCTCTTGTAGAAGTCTTGAGCATCTTTGTAAAGTGTTGGCCAATAGAAACCGAATTGCAAGACTTTGGCCGCGGTGTGAGTGCCTCCAAAATAACCTCCATAGGGTGATGAATGGCATTGTCGGAGCATGTTTTACTACTCTTCCTTAGGGTTGCATCACCTAATAACTTGGTCTGCATATTGTTTAAATAAAAGAAGATTGTCCCAATAATAATGCTAGCATCATGTCGGAACCACTTCTTTCCCTGGTGAGTAAGATCATGAGGTAAAATGCCACTAACAAGGAAATTCACTAAGTCTGCATACCATGGAATTGCCGAGGCAATTGTTGTTGTTGTTGCCACGGGTATTGCCGAGGCAATCCTTACTGCGGTTGTCTGGGCAGTTAGGGTTGCTTGGGCGATTAACAACTGTTCGTCCGGGAACGCATCATGGATTTCCATGTTTGTGTCATCATTTTTTCCTCGTTCTAGACGTGACAAATGGTCGGCGACTTGGTTCTCGGTACCCTTCATGTCCTTAATTTCAATGTCAAACTCTTGTAAAAGTAAAATCCAACGAATCAAACGAGGTTTGGCATCTTTCTTAGCGAAAAGGTACTTAATTGCTGAATGGTCAGTATGAACAATTACCTTGGTCCCGGTCAAGTATGAACAAAATTTATCAAAAGCGAAAACTACAACTAGTAACTCTTTTTCCGTAGTGGTGTAGTTCACTTGAGCTTCATTAAGAGTTTTACTAGCATAGTAAATCACATAAAAGATTTTACCTATTTGTTGACCTAGTACTGCTCCTACTACAAAGTCGCTTGCGTCACACATAAGTTTAAAAGGTAAGGTCCAGTCGGACGAAGCGACAATGGGTGCCGAGGCAAGTTGCTTCTTCAAGGCTTCGAATGCTTGGATGCATGAGTCATCAAAATTAAAAGCTTTGTCCTGTTCAAGCAAGTTACACAAAGGTTTAGAGATTTTGGAAAAATTATAAATAAACTTCTTGTAAAATCCTGCATGACCGAGGAAGCTTCAGATTCCTTTGACTGAAGTTGGTGGTGGTAATATTTCAATCACTTCCACCTTGGCTCTGTCGACTTCAATTTCCCTTGGATGAGATCTTGTGGCCGAGCACTATGCCTTCATCTACCATGAAGTGTCATTTCTCCCAATTGAGCACTAGATCGGATTCTTCACATCTTGTTAGCACTTTCTCCAAATTGCCTAGGTAATTGTCGAAGTTGTCTCTGAATACTGAAAAATCGTCCATGAAGATTTCAAGGAAGTCTACAACCATGTCAGAGAAGATTTCCATCATGCATCTCTGAAAAATTACCGGAGCATTGCATAATTCAAACGGCATCATTCAAAAAGCGTAGGTACCATACGGGCATGTGAATGTGGTCTTTGCCTAATCATCCGATGCTATGGCAATTTGGTTATAACCTGAGTAACCATCAAGAAAACAATAAAAAGATTTACCTGCAAGTCGGTCAAGCATTTGGTCAATAAATGGCAAAGGAAAGTGATATTTACTAGTAGCTTTATTTAACTTGCAGGAGTTCAGGCAAACCCTCCAACCGGTCACAGTCATGTTGGGATTAATTCATTACTTTCATTTCTTACCACGGTTATACCTCACTTTTTCGGTACACATTGTACTGAGCTTACCCATGTACTATCAGAGATAGGATATATGATTCTGACATCAAGCCATTTGATGATTTCCTTCCTCACGACTTCCTTCATAGCAGGGTTAAGCCTCCTTTGTGCCTCAATTGTCGATTTGTGATATTCTTCAAATAGGATTTTGTGCATACACACTGCCGGGCTAATTCCCTTAAAGTCAGCAATTGTCCATCATTGTGCAATGCCAACATGTCGATCAACCTCTTTTCTTGTTTAGGCTGCAACTTAGAAGAAATTATTACGGGTAAAGTATCATCATTCCCCAAGTAGGCATATTTCAATTGCGCTGGCAATGGTTTCAATTCAAGAATATGAGGTTGCTCAATAGAGGGTTTTTCGATTTTACCCTCCTTACCTGAATAGTCCAATGGTTCAAAATACTTACCTGGATGACTTGCTATCCAATTGGCTTCATCATGCTCTTCATCGTCTGACTCTTCAAATTCCCTAGGTTTAATTTCCTGGGCAATGTAGTTGTCGAGGCAATTCTCCTTGGCAATTTTATTACTGAGGCAATGTTCTTCCATGTCAAAATCAAATTCAGTTGTAGTGTGGATTAATTGACATTCTCCTGGATCGTCGACATGCTTTAGGGTCTAGAATACATTCAGCTTGACTTGCTGGTCATTCACCCTCATCACGAGTTCTCACTTTTCAACATCAATCAATGTTCTTCTCGTAGCTAAGAAGGGTCTCTCAAGAATAATCGGGACGAACTCATCTGCTTCACAATCCAAAACAATAATGTCAGCGGAAAAATAAATTTATCAACTCATACCAGTATATCTTCGATTTTTCCCTCTGGGTGCACGTAGGATCTGTCAGCAAGCTGTAGCATGATTGTTGTTGGTCTTGCCTTCCCGATTCCTAATTTCTGGAAAACTGATTTTGGCATCAAGTTTATGCTTGCTTCAAGATCACACAATGTATTCTCGACATATGGTTTCTGATTGAACATGATATGGTGAAACTGTCGGGATCTTTAAGCTTGGGTGGTATGCAGTTGTGTAACATGGCCATGCATCCTTCCGTTACAGCAACGGTTTCAAATTCTCCTAGCCTTGTTCACTTAGAGACGACGTCTTTAAGGAACTTAGCATAGTTCAGCATTTGCTCTATTGCTTCAACCAATGGCAAGTTGATGTGGACTTGCTTCAAGATGTCAAGGAACTTCTTGAATTGGTATTCTTGCTTTTGTCGTTTCAACCTCTGTGGGAATGGTGGAGGAAGTCTGATGTCCTCAATTCGTTCTTTGCATTGGAATTTAATTTGAGGAATTGTTGACGCATCAGGTATTGCCGAGGCATGGGTATCTGGTATTGGCTTGGCATCAAGGCTTACCGAGGCACGAGCATGTGGAGTTGCCTTGGCAATTTTTGACTCGTCATTTTTATTATAGATTTTTTTGCTAGCTTGGCAGGCGCATCATTAAGCTTTAGTCCACTCCGGGTGGTGATTACTTTACACTGCTCATAGCCTATTCCTTTGGCGACCTCAGTATCGTTAGGTAAACCTCCTGGTGATCACATATTCAAGTTCTGAGAGAATTGCCCAACTTGCATCTCCAAGGATTTCAAGGCCTCCTCTTGATTTTGCAATCTCATCTCCGTCTTGTTCATAAAAGCATCAGTCTTCTTCATGAAATTACTATTCTCTACCATATAAGATTCATTTTTTAACATGAAAGCATTGAGAGATTTTTCCAAAAAAACTAGATGGTGTCGATTGTTGCTGCAGCATCTGTTGTTGCAACATCTGTTGCTGCGGCATCTATTGCCGCGGTATCTGTTACCGCGGCATGTTATGCTAGAATCTCGATGCTTGTGTGTTCTGACTAATGGCGTTGTTTGGGTTTCTCTATGAAAACTTAGGGTGTGCTTTCTCTAGGCTGGATTGTATGTATTGGACATCACATTGTTGTTCCAGTTGTAGTTTCCAACGTAAAAGCTAGATTCTAGGTTCTACGAACACTCAAAAGAATCATGGTTACCATTACATAAATCACAAAGTGAATTTACTACCTTGATCTCCTGTATGTTGCTAGGTCATTGCATGTTCTTAACCATGTTGGTTAATGCGGCCAATTGTGCAGAAATAGATCCTGATGAATCAAGCTCACTTATCGTGGCATTGCGTCTGACTATTCCCCTTTGGGTGGTTGGGAACTGATAATCATTCTTGGCAAGACGGTTCAGAATCTCTATCACTTCCTCAGGTGACTTGTCGAGTAGTATGCCATTTGCCGAGGTATCTAGCATCATCCTTGTCGGCGTGTTCACTTAGTTGTAGAACATCATCACTTGCGTCCACAATGGGAATCCGTGCATGGGACATTTTTGTAAAAGCTCTTTGTATCGCTCCCAAGCCTCGTACATGGATTTATCGTTTGCCTGCCGAAAAAAGTAATATCATTACGCAACTTATCAGTCATATTTGTAGAACTAAATATAGCAATAAAATCACGACCCAAATCCGTCCAAGATCCTATAGATCCAGATGGAATACAATTTAGCCACGTTTTGCCCTATCCCTCAGTGAATAGGGAAACAATTTCAGCCTTAGGATATATTCATGGACTCCTTGTAGCTTGAATGAATTGTAGATCTCCAGGAATGATTTGAGATGTTGTCTGGCATTTTCTGTTGTCGAGCCGCCAAATTGACCAATTGTGTTGATCATGTTGAGCATCACAGGTTTTAAGTCAAAGTGGGCGGCTTCTATCTCGGGTGCGACAACTCTTGGATTAAGACCGCTAAGATCTTCCTTTAAGTAGTCTCGGATAGGTCTATTCTGAACAGGTTGTACGACTAGATCTCCTCTTCCTCTTGCTGCGACATTCTGGTTACCATTGGCATTCAGATTGCCAACTGGTTATCTTGTTGTTCTGCCATTGCTGCTCGTTGTTATCGTCTTCTTTGATGAAGAACTCGTTCTATCTCGGGTTCAAGTGGGTAGTCTTGTGATATTGGTCTCGCCCTGGTCATACACAGATGCAGAACTAAAGTTGTAAGTCCCTTGAAACTAATTAGAAATAAAACAAAAATAAAAATAAATAAAGGTGCAAGAAATAAAAACAAAGTCGCTATTGTCAATCCCCGACAGCGGTGCCAAAAACTTGTTGCGCGTAATAAGTGATACGCAAACGGTGCAAGTATACACGTCGCAAGTAATAAAGTGATATGATAAGTATCGAGTATTATCTCTACAGAGATTGGTGATACTTCAAGAATCTAACTTCTCGCACTGAAAGTAAAAACACAAGTAGGTGATAGTATGAGTTCTAATTAACAAGAAAATAAAAGAGCAATTAAATAAAAAGAAGATTTAATAGAATAAGAGAGAGTAGGATGGGTTATCGTGAGTCATGATGTGATAATTGAATGGACCGTCGTGGTAATTGAGTGCTAGAGTAGCTCAATCGCTTCAGCAATTGGATCCAGTAGGATTGTTGGGGCAAATCTGCGACAACCTGGACAATTCTGCAATTACCTGGGTAGGTCTGCAATTGCCTGGGTAAGTCTGGGAATGGAGCGATTGTTGGGGCAATTCTGCGACAACCTTCAAAGTTCGGCGAAGCGTTCTTCAATGGTTTCTCGTTATACCTAACTCAAAACGCTGTTAATTGTGCATGCCTTGATAATACATCCCTGCGTGAACCAATGGTGGACAACAACCTATCTTGTGCTCATTTAGCCATTAAATTCGCAACTTATCCCTAAGTCAAATTAGTCTTCACCATCTATCGATTGTATGAAAACCATGCTCATTTGTTTCTTGAATCTAACTCTCCCGATATTAGATAAATGGATGAATTCACGAGATCCTCTCCCAATTCACTCGCAAACAAAACTAAGAACCAAGAATGAACAAACTTTGAAGTAAAATTGCAAACTCAATACCTAAACAAATCCAATCGTTCTCACAACCACAAAAACACAATAACTCAAGCCAAATAAGTTTAGTTCATGGTTGGACACAAAATAAACTCAAGAATAAAATCCCTAAACATGAATCTAATAGAACAAATAAGGAAAAATAAGAAGATGTCGAGCAGCCCTAGTTTTCTCTCCCAATCGCACATCTCTTCAAGTAGGCGGCTAGGTCTCTTATTTAAAGGAGTTGGCTAGGTCAAAGTCTTTCTTGAGGAGGAAGTTAAGCTGGAATTAAATAGAATAAAAGAAATAGACCTCTTTTATTATATATTAATTCCTCCAAAAACTTTTCCTAAAAATCTTGGAATTTAATATCCCTTTAATCTCTAATAACTCCTCATAAATCTGAATTTAAATCTTCATTAAATGCTTCATGGAAATCCAAATCTTTAGGATTTATCTCTTGCTTTTCGTGCTTATCCCTAATGAGGTGGATTTATCCCAACATGCTTCAGTAATCTGCTCAGCATGGCATTTAGAAAACAGCTTCGTTTGCCTTGGCAGACTCTCCAGTTTGGCATTTGGAAAGCAGCTTCAACTGCTTTGGCAGATCCATCAGTTTCCTTCCTTAGCTGCCACAGCAATCTCCTACTCGCTTGGGCAATTAAATCCTGCACACACTAAAACAACCAGCAGTACCTTTTTCCACAAAATCAACTAAATTATGAATCAAGCATGACGGTGAAGGAAATCATGAAAACATGCATGATGCCTAATAATGCAACTAAAATGAGTCTAAGTCTAACAATAATATGAGTAAAAAGGGTTATAAAAATAGTACTTTTAAACACTTAACATGTTTGTTTCTAGTTAGTTTCATGTTTAGTTGCATTCATCTTTAGTAATAGCATATATGTTGCATATATTACTTGTCATGCCTTTGATTGGATTTAATTTTCCTAGACTTGTTGGATATCCTATGATGAGTTTTTCGATTGCACTTAATTGATAGAACTTTCGATTTTAGGATTTGCATGGAAAACACTTAGAATTTTACTATGATGTTGAATATTTATTGACACAGTTGTGACTTGTCGATTAAGGGAGACTTAGTGAACTTAGGTTATTAAAATTGGGTAAATTGTGCTAGAGTTGCCTATCTGGCTCTAGCCTTAAACTAAAATTGAAATTTAAGATAATTTCTTTCTAGAGGTGCCCAAAACTGGCTCTAGTTGTCACACACTTAAAAACAATCGCTAGAGGTGCCCAAAACTAGCTCTAGTTGATTAACATTAAAATAAGAAATTGCATGCTTTGCTAGAGGTGCCCAAAACTGGCTCTAGCAAAAATAAAAATAAATACCCCGGTAATTAATTTGATAAAAACCTATTGTTCACATGGAATCCTGAAAATCAACTTGTACACAACTCCACACACACATTGTCACAAACATTATAGTTTAATTCCGAGTAAATTCTATGCCATCTGAAAAATTGAAAGGCAATCATACTTTGTGTCACGATTCTGAGGATTGAAGTAAGATACGAAGCAAAATTTTTGATGATTGAAGTCTTGGTAGGTAATTGTTAGTTTTGCATTGCTTGAGGACAAGCAATAGCTCGAGTTTGGGGGTGTGTTAAGTGTGTAAAAGTACTATATTTCTACCCTTTTTACTCTTAATTATTGTTAGACTTAGGCTCATTCTAGTTGCATTTTTAGTCATTCATGCATAATTGCATTGTTTCCTTCACTGTCATGCTTGATTTCGTAATTTGGTTGATTTTGTGGAAAAGATGCTGCTGGTATGTGTTTTTGTGTGTACATGATCTAATTGCCCAAGCAAATAGGAAATTATCAAAGCAGTTGAGGATAAGAAGAAGAGAGCTACCGATTATGATGGGATAAATCCAGTTAATTCGAGTTAATTACGAGAAGCAAGGATAAATCATAAAAGAGTCAGAGTTCCACGAAGAGATCAAAAGAAGATTAAATTCCAAGAGATTATGAGGAGTTTTTGGAGAATAAATAAATAAAAGAGATTTATATCTTTTATATTATTTAATTCCAACTTAAACTCACCCTTATCAACAAAGAACTTGACCTAGCCATATCCTATAAATAGAAGACAAGCCGCAACCCTCCATATGTTCGACTTGAGAGAGAAAAACATAGGGCTGCTCGACATCATCATCTTCTTCTTCTTCTTCTTCTTTATTCCATTCGATTCATGTTGGGTAGATTTTTATCTTGTATTTCTTTTGCACCTAGCCATGAACTAAACTTTACTTGGCTTGGGTTATTATGTTTTTGTGGTTGTGAAAACGTTTGGATTTGTTTAGGTTTTTGAGTTGCAATTTAATTTCAAAGTTTGTTTATTCTTGGTTCTTAATTTTGATTGCGAGTGAATTAGGAGAGGATCTCGTGAATTCATCCATTTATCTAATACCGGGAGAGTTAGACTCAAGAAAAAATGAGCATGGTTTGTATACAGACGAATGTTGGTGAAGACTAATTCGACTTAGGGATAAGTTGCGAATTTCAACTGCTAGGAGGAGCGCAAGATCGGTTGTTCTTCACCCATGGTTAATGCAGGGATGTATCACCAAGGCATGCATAATTAACAATGTTTCGAGTTAGGGATAACGAGAAGCCATTGAAGAACGCTTCGCCGAACTTTGAAGGAAGCCACCCAATTGCCCAGTCAATCGTACCATTCCAGTTGCCCAGGCAATTCGACTAATGTAATTGATAAGGCAATTGAGTTACTCTTGCAATCAATTACCACGATGGTCTATTCAATTATCACGCCACGACTCATGATAACCCGACTTACTCTCTCATTCAATCAGCATCTCTTTTATTTACTTGCACTTTTATTTTACTTGTTAATTCAACTCATATTATCGCAAATTGTGTTTTCTTTTTAGTTCGAGGAATTAGAATCCAAAGTTACAACCAATCTCTGTGGAGACGATATCTATTCTATACTATAACTTGCGACATGTACACTTGCACCAATTGCGAAGTACTTTAAACACGCAACAGTAATCGATACGAGACGGTGACAGAATTGATCTATAAAACTAGCCTTACTCATACAAGACATGGTTCAGCTCCTGTGCCCTACATCTAGGATCTTATATACCAAATTAAAGTCACTCAATCTAGTCCATCTTCCTTTACCCGTGTGCTTTTTTTTTTTATATAAAATGGGAAAGAAACAATATCACCAATGCCTCATTAAAAACCTCCTTAATCCTAAATGAAAGAAAAGAGTACCCGGTTAATACTAAAATTGTTCATAAACAACCAAGCATAAAGCTATCACAAACAAAACCAAAATAAAACCATATGAGAAACATAAAACTAAACTAACAGCAGCCCCATACTGTCGCACTCTGGACAGCAACTACCCAGCAGAATCGATTTCATTCTTCTGCTCCAGGGCCAACAAACTCACCGGTGGTGTCTCATACCGCCTTTCCACAAAGCCAGACCAGGGTTCTAATTTTGCAAGAAAATCCGCCACAACATTCGCCTCCCTCCACACATGATTGAACTGAACCTCCCAATTGAGCTTAAGCAATTGACGGACATGGGGAACTAACACGCAGTCTCCTTCAACCATTAATCCATGCTGAGATAATATCCGAAAAACATCTAAATTATCAGTTTCAACCACAACTTTCTGCATGCCAAGCTCCCAAGCATGGACAAGCCTGAGATAAACACCCCACAATTCCGCATCAAGAACCGAACGAACGCTAAAAAACTTGCTATAACCAAAGATCCAAACCCCGTTAGAATTTCTCAGCACCCCACCACATGCAGCCGAACCATTTGCACAATTGTGTGCACCATCCGTATTCACCTTTACCCAACCAACTTCAGGACGTCACCACCTCAACGGAGCCACCATCCTAGGCTGACTCGTGATCAATACCCACTGGTTTCACCAATGCCACAACCGTGATGGATACCAATCGCCGACTACATTCCAGCACACCGTCAAAGCCCTCAATCAGATTATTAAAAACCAACACATTACGTTGTAGCCATAAGTTCCAAGTAACTGCACCAAAGAGAATATCCCAATCCTCGGCTTGACGCGCAAAGTACGTCGGTTGAGATATATTCAATCTAACCCAAGTTTTCACCTCCATATTCAGAAATTCACCTCACCGATCCTGTTTAACTAGGCATTGCCATACCGGAATCGCGGTCGTACATGTGCAAAGAACATGACTCACATCCTCCAAAGGTGTATGACAAAAGACGGAAGAACCATCCGAAGCCAAATGCCGACGAACACGCTCAGCATTCGTCATCAATTTTCCGCGACACACCATCTATAAAAATACTCGTATTTTTTGCAAACCTCGGGAGTGATGTATAATTTTCCAAATCCCCTTCGGCTCCTCAGATGTTGCATTGGCGCGTACAACATATGCCGACCGGACCGTAAATTTATGATCCTTGTTCAAACCCCAACCAAACCTATCCGCATCCATTGAAGGTTGTGGGCATTTCACCACAGCAGTCTGTAATAAAACTTGTGTGCTTTTCCCAACCATTTTGGTCATTTTTTTAGGTTTACCATTCGAGTTAGATTTGGGTCAACCAAAAACTAGGTCTAATCTGACCCATAATTATTCTTAATCACAAACCATTTATCATTGTACTGGTGTTCACTTGACAAGCTTAACATATTTTTTAATGTAAATATTATAGTATTCTATATTATATAATATAAAAAAAATAAGAAGATAGGTTTTTTTAGGTTTGACCATCATGTTTTAATTTATTGGTTGATTAATTCAGATCGTAGAGGTGTATTCATTCAACTTTCTAACCCAAAATACCAAGTAAGAGAGAATAAAAATGGCGAGAGGATCGGCGAATGCGAATGGATCGACGAATCAAAGATCGGTGAATTGAGGATCAGAGAATACAAGATCGGAGAAGAGTAAGGCGGATCAAGGATCGATGGACAGCTGCCGAGTTTAGACTCTGTTTGTTGGGAACATTTCAACTAGATTACATTGGCAGGGGTTGTGGCAGGTTTTTGATCGGCATGACGTAGTTGTGGATGTATTTGTCCCTTTCAAAAAGGCAAAAGATGGTACGCGATTCGATTTTGTTCAAATGGGATCGCAATGTGATACTGATCGGGTGATTGAAAGGTTGAATGGAGCTTGGATATATGGGTCTCGTATTCGGGTGTCAATGGCACAACGGGGAGATATAGATTCGTTTTGGAGGCAGCAGCAATCACAGTCGAAGACTCCGGTAGAGAAGGCTCCTCAAGTAGTCTCGGATCAATCGCCACCTATAGATAGAGCACAAAAGTATCAGGGCACAAAATCTGGTCGTGTAGTACAGGGAGTAATTAATGAGGCGAAATTGAATATTTTGAGTCACTATGCAATGGGATGGTGCGATAGGTCGATGAGCATTAAGGAGCTGGCAGCGAGATTGAATGTGGCTCAGTTACAGGGTTTTTCTTTATTACGAATTGCAGGCACGATGATCTTATTGATGTTTATAGATGAGGTGGTGAAAGAGAAGGTGTTGAATTCAGCGGACATACGAAAATGGTTCAAATGGGTTGAAGATTGGTCGCCTGAGTTACAAATTGAATCGCGACGAGTTTGGATTTCGATTGGAGGCTTGCCAATTCATTTGTGGTCAAAAGAAACTTTCGTTAATATTGCAGGGTTATGAGGGAATTTTGTCAGAGTAAATGAAGATACTCAATCGCCTTCCTCTTTTAAACGCAGTTGGGTGTTAATTGAAACAAGCTTCTTGTCTTGTATTGATGAATGGATCACACTTCTGGTGGGGGAATTCGTACGTGATTCACATTATGGAGTTGGACATGTGTGGACCGTTGCTAGAATGTGAGTGCGTATTATCGACAAGTTTAGATGGATCGTCATCAGATGATTCGGATGATCGAAGTCATGATTCCCATGTATCGAATTCTATAGAGGATGAGTAGTTGGCTAGACATTCATTGCAGCTGGATGCTAGGGACATCGAGAGAGACGAGGCTAGGGATGGGGCAGACCAGGATGTCTCGACCGACCCGAATTTAGGTAGAGCATCCGGCCTAGAGGATTGGCGGTTAAACCAGATATGGGAGGATGATCGACAGTTAGATTTAAGGGTTCTCAGTGATAATTTGTGCAAGTTGGGGATGGAAGTAGAAGGTGAATACAGTCAATGTGATCAGTTAGCCCTGGTTGTTCGGGAAGGCGAGGTGGACGGATGTGAGTTCCCTGAAAAGGGTATTGAGGTAACTACGGGGGTAGATTTTGTTATGGATTTAAATAAGGATAAGTCCTTGGTAACTGATAGAGTGCCTTTAGAGGAAGTAGTTGTTGAAAGAAACGAAAATTTTACACAAGTAGTTTTGGATAAGGACTCTGCAATTGGTGTTACTAGTGAGGCAGTAGAATCTGTCCAGATTAATGGAATCATTAGGAAAGTGAAATCGATCAGCTCGGTGTCGGGTGTAGTTTCAGTGGGCAAGTCACGCCGTGGTTGTCCATGAAAGGGTGTCGGGAGATTGGGTAAGGATTTTGCAGACAGGTCGGTCACGGATGTAGATTTCCAGCATAGACAAGTGGTTCTTCGATGGGAGATTGAGGCGACATTAGCTTTGGGAAGCATTGTAGGAGTTAAATCTATTGCTTGGGAAGAAGATATCATCAAGGACACCTCTCGGGTGATTTTCGAGGGAGTTCGGGGGTTGTGAAACATGCGACTTATTTCTTGGAACGTTCTAGGGTTGTGCAACGCATCTAAAAGGCGAGGTGTACGGGACGTTCTCAAGAAACAGCGGGCTGACATGGTGATGGTATAGGAAACTAAGCTTGAGGAGATTTCTTCTTTGGTGATAGCTAATTTGTGGCATTTGGATGGGTTTGAATTTGCTTTTTCGCCACCCGTAGGGGCATCAGAGTGTATTGCGATTATTTGGGAGGCTCAAGATTTCATCTGGAATTAGTTGAAGTTGACAGACATTTCGTTTTGGTCTAGGGCCGTTGGATGCAAGAAGATATCCGATGTTGCATGATGTCAGTTTATGCTCCTTGTGTGAGTAAGGATCAAAACTTATTATGGCAGCGTATCGTAGTTCGTTTGGATAGCTTTGATGGCCCGTAGTGTGTAGGGGTGATTTTAATGAGGTGCGATGATCTTCAGAGCGGAAGGGTTGTAGTATTGTGTCGCAAGGTATGGCTGTGTTTTCCTCTTTTATTGATGATGCTGGATTAGTGGACTTAACGTTGATAGGGACAAAATTTACCTGGTTTGGGGTTGGTTCTCGTAGAAGTCGATTAGATCGTTTTCTAGTATCGATAGCATGGGTAAATTATTTCGCTTGTATACAACAATTGTCTATATCAAGGGGGTGTCTGACCATTCTCCGTTGATTTTATTATGTGATGACTACGATTGGGGATCACGTCCTTTAAAATTTATTGATTGTTGGGTTGATTGCCAACGAAACATCACTCGGATAAGAGAATAGTGGTGCAGGTTATCGGAGATAGGGATTGGAAATGATAATATCGAGGTGAAACTTCGACAATTGAAACATTTTCTTAGGCTCTGGAATAAAACAACTTTTGGGGATATTGACAAAGCAATTTCTGCACTTCATGAGAAAATAGATGTTGCTGATAGTAATTTGGGGACGAGGGAGTCTATGGCAGTTTTGGAAGAGCAACGGCGGACCTGGTTGCAGGAGCTTTGGTGAGCTTTGAAACGTAAAGAGGCGTTGTGGCACCAGAAATCTCGAGCAACATGGTTGCGTTTAGGGGATAGGAATACAACCTATTTCTCCTCCGAGCGGCCAAGTTGTAAGCTGTCCAAAATACAATTTTGGGTTTGCATGTGGCGGGTAGATGAGAGACGGATCCGGGCAGGTTACGAAAGTATGTGGTTAGTGTATTCTCAAAACATTATGCTAAGGATATTCGAAAGAGTGAATGGATGGTTGACATTCAAGAGGATTTTCAAGGAGGAGAACCAAAGATTAGTGTCACATTTTTCGATGACTGAAATTTGGGAGGTTGTTCGGCATTGTGAATGTTCGAAATCACACAGTTCGGATGGCTTTAGTATGACTTTTTTTAAGAAAAGCTAGGAGGTGGTGCAGTGGGATGTGTTGCGCTTTGTGGAACGTTCTATTCTACGAGTAAATTGGCTAAAGGGGGCTAATTGTACTTTCTTGGTTTTGCTGCCAAAGGTCGATGAACCGAAAATGTTAGGAGATTATAGGCCGATCAGCCTGGTGAACTCAATTTATAAGATTGTGGCAAAGTTATTGGTGAACCGCCTATAATCGGTTTTGGGAAATTTAATTAGTGACCACTAGTCCGCTTTTGTGAAAGGGCGGCAAATAGTTGACGGTATCCTCTTGGCAAATGAGGTGATACATTCCTTACGACAAAGTGATGAGGGAGGTTTCATGCTAAAACTTGATTTCGCAAAAGCATATGATTTTGTACGTTGGGAGTTTTTAGACAGTATTTAGTAGAGCATGGGGTTTTGTTGGACTTGGAGATGATGGATTTGGGAATGTATTAGTACAGTTTGCATGTCGGTGTTGTTGAATGGTTGCGCAACTAAAGAATTTGGGATGGGTCGAGGTCTCCGACAGGGCTACCCATTGTCGTCTTTGTTGTTTGTTATATCGGGGAGGCTTTGCATCAAATGTTGTCTAAGGCAGAAGGTGCTGGTGCGATCCGAGGGGTTCAATTGGCCGTGGGAGTGTCTCTCACGCATCTACAGTTTGTAGATGATACGATGCTCTTCTTTGAAGCTTCGTTTGAATGTGCAGAAAATATCCATCGGATGCTTTCAAGTTTGTTTTGGTTTGAGAATTAATTTTAATAAGTCCTCCCTATTTGCCTTCGGCGTTGAGTCTGATCTCTTTGACTCGGTTGCTTTGTTGTTGGAATGTCAAAATAGAGAATTACCTTTTATTTATTTAGGTATGCCGTTAGGAGTTAATCTGAGGAACTTAGCAGTGTGGGAGCCGGTTATATCTAATTTTAGAAGGAAGTTGACGGGGTGGAAAAAGTCTTCCTTATTGTTTGTAGCTCGTGTAACTTTAGTGAATTCTGTTCTCTCGTCATTGTCAGTATATTACATGGGTCTATTCATAGTTCCTAAAAGGGTTATTGCTGCAATTGGTAAGATATGTCTATCATTTTTGTGGGGGGCGTTGGTTTGAAACGTAAGATAAGTCGTGTTAGCTGAGATTTGATGTGCCGTTTGCGCCATCTTGGGGGATTGGGGGTGGCAGACTTACAAGTTCGTAATATGGCTATGCTATCAAAATGGTTGTGGCGTTATGCTACGGATACTAAGTCATTGTGGCGATCGATTATAGTTGCTAAGTATGGCGATAATGCACAATGGTGGCGTTTTAATACATCTCATCGCGGCTCCATGTCAATCATATGGAAGCAGATCGTTGTAACAGTTTCTTCGGCCGAGGTGGCTGCACATATGGATGACTCTAATTTTATTTGGAAGATTGGTGGGGGCGAAAGTGTATTATTTTAGTTCGACCCTTGGTGCATTGAACAACCCCTAAAGGATGTGTATCCGAGACTATTTTCCATTGCGACTAATAAGTTGGCTTCGGTGAAAGATTACATGGTTGATGGTGTTTTTTCGCATTTGCAATGGGTTGCGTTATTTCCTAGGGACCTGAGATCTTTTGAATGGCGGCAGGTGAGGGAGTTCAGTTGGTCGTACTCAAGGTCTATGAGGGCTGCCGCGATATGCTGATTTGGAAGTCGGATCATCATGGCCGATTCTCGATCAAGGCAATGTCACGCTTGTTGATGTTGGATAAGGCAGGGGACACTGATTTTGGTGAATGCTTTGCATGGAAGGTGCTTGTTCCTCCAAAGGTTCAAGCGTTCTCGTGGTTTGTTTGGCTTAGGAGGTTGCCAACATTTGAGTTTTTAAAATCTCGCGGTATTCCTTTAGTTGATAATCAAGGTAATTGTGTGTGGTGTGAAGGGACAGAGGAAGAGGTTGGCCATTTATTTTACTCGTGTGAGTTCATTCAATGCCTTTGGGATTGCTTGAAGTTTGGTGGGGCATTTTTTTACCGATGCCTCGCTTGTTCTCGAATTTCTTTGTTCAGGATTTCGCTGCTCTTTTTCAGGTGATTTGCAAAAATGGTGGGTGTCTTGCGTTGCGGCACTATTATGGTCTATTTGGTTAGCCCGTAATGAGTTCGTATTTAACGACAAGAGGTTGTCGTTCTCTAAAATTTGTTTCTTGATAAAATCACGCTCTTTCTATTGGGTGAAGACCTTAAGAGAGGGGGCGAATCTTAGCGAGGCTGAATGGTGGAGCTGTCTTAGCTCGTGTAGTGTGTTTGCTTCGATGATCTCAGATTGTGTAGGGGTGCGTTGGGAATCTCCTTCTAGTGGTGTGCTGAAATTTAATATCAACGGGTTGGCTCGGGATAAACCGGGGCCAACTGGTTTTGGTGGGGCATTGCGCGATGAGGAAGGGAAGATTTTGGCGATTTTTTTCGGTCCACTTGGATGTCTTGAATCGAACGAGGCGGAATTGCGAGCAATTGAGTTTGCATTGTCCTTATTTGCCGACTCTCATTGGTCACATAGGAGTCTTGTAGTGGAATCAGACTCTCAAATAGCGGTGGGATGGGTTTTGCATGTGCAAAAACACGACCTTGGCGATTGTGGGAGATTTTTGGTTGCATCGATCGGGCTTGCCTTGGTATTGGTAGCGTTAGTTTTCATCATATTTATCGGAAGGCAAATGGTTTGGCAGTGTAATCACTCATTTTCACTTGTAAATATATTAATATTGCATGTATATTTATTATATGAATGTTACTAATATAAGGTGATGTGTGCATGTATAAGCTATGTATACGTATTAGGGGTGTAGGTATGTCGCGTATGCATCTAGAGTATAAGCGTATTTGATTAATATATAGCTGTTATGTTAATTATATGTATGATTATACGTATACTAGAATATTATATTAATTAATGATTGTATAATATAAGTATGCATTTTCGTGTATACATGTATTGCTGTTATAATTATATTATTATTAATATTATTGGGCTGGTAAAATGAAAAAATTAAATATATATTAAACCCACATAAACATGAAATCCAAGTCCAATTACAAGTTCAATTACAAGGCCCGTTTGGCCTAAATCTGAATCCCATTTAATTACAATGTCGCGGGAATCGTGGGCCGTTGGATCAAGATCTGATCCAACGGCCACGATGCAACCAAGGTCAAAAATATCTGCCAGGCGCGTGTTCCACACGTATGGACCGTTCGAGTGCCACGCGCGCGTGTGGTCCACGCACGGACGCTTTAATATCCCACGCGCGCGTAAGATCCACGCGTTCGACTCGACCGATCGCGGAGCTCCACGTGGCGAAATCTGCCGCCTCATCAAATCGAGGCTTCATCCAGGCCGATCGTTCTTCAAGCCATCTCGACCGTTAGATCAGATCTGATCTAACGGCCGAAAACGCGTCTGGCCGCTGGCAGAATGACCACACCGCCACCGCGCCGATATTCAGTCCCCGCGTTCAGATTATGCCAAAGACAATAAGCAAGGTGTCACTTCAGATCTGAAAAAAGGAAGATGCAACTTGCAACAAAAAAAACAGAGGCAATAATATATATGAAACGGGGCTTTTGTAACGGAGATTAGCGGAAAAAAAGAGAGAACAAGAGTAGTAACAAAAAAGAAAAAAACAGAGATCTTGTAATACAAAAAACCCTGAAAGTTGTAAACATCGAAGATAATCAAAAGGCAGTCCAGTGGTAAATTTTTGTCTCTTTTTTTTCTTACTCGTTTTCTTTACATGCATATACGAAAGATTAACAAAAAAAAAACAGAAATAAAAGAGGAGAGTAGTCTTACCGAGTCGTTTGTGGGTCTTCCCTTCTTTAGTGATAAGCCTTTCGGCTTCTACAAGCCAGATCTGGTGAACTAAAGGGAGGAGAGGACCCTTTGTAGTTTTGTTTTGGTCTAAAAAATATTTTTTTTGGTTCGTATTTCCTAGATCTAGGGCGAATAGAGGAATATCCTCTGAATCCAACCTAGGATTCGTATTGAGGACGACAAGGGGGTTGTTTTGGTGTATTTTGGAGTCTCGCCGGCGCCGGTTAGCGGCCGGCCGCCGGATTCTGGGTTTCAGAAGAAGGTTGAGAGAAAACGAAGAATGAGTTTTTGGTTATAAAACTAAAAATGAAACAAAATGGTGAAAATTTGATTTCGGCCTAAAAATAAGGCTTATATAGGTGTTGTTATTTTTTGAAATGGGTAAATTACGCGCTTAATCCCACCGCGTTTTCAATATTTTCATTTTTGTCTTGCCGCATGGTATAATCACAATCCCAAATCCCGATATTTCAAAAGGTTACAATTTCGTCCCAAAATTACACCGAATCAGTTTCGAATGGTAAAATTACGCCTTAACCATCCCGCGTTTTGAATTTTTCATTTTGGGTCCGCCCCTTGGTCTAATTACAATTACGGTCCTTTTAGGTTTTGTTTGTTTCGCAATTTCGTCCCCAAAATTACATATTATTGTTCTTTAATTTACGCCACCGACTTTTGTTTTTCTTTCATTTCACCATGTTCTCTTTGTAAATATTATTGTTCGTATTATAATCGTATATATTGATATCATTTTATTTTATGTCTCTCGTATATGACTCGTATTTTATGTTTATATGTATATATATATGTGTTAAGTATGACATTCATGTTTTTTATCTGATTATTCGTATTGAAGCATGTTATGTTCTAGTTGATTCGTAAAAAGCATGTTTTGTATTTTTTACGTATTGCATGTTTCCTTGGTTTTTAGGTCACGTGTTAATGTGCCTTCTTTCATGCATAATATATTGTTCATATATGTTGAAATATGTTTTATTACCAGTATGCATGTCTTCTTGAAATATTTGTTCGTCTATATGTACTTATTCCTGCCTTATTATTTTGACATATTATAGTTGTTTTTATCCATTATTTAGAATAATATGTATATATATACATGTTTTAGTCTAAAATATCATTCCTGTTAAATTAGTATTCTGGTATGTCAATATTTATTATGTTTAAATATTTTGCCATGTTTTACGTTTTTGCCATTAAGATTGCATATCAAGATATAACTTGTTAATGCGAGTCCTTTTATCCGAGCGTAAACGGGCCAAGATCAAGCGTAGTGATAGTGGTTGGGCGTTTATTCTCGGATAACGGGACCCTTAAAATTTATTCGCAATTATGACCGAATTTTAAAAGTAATCGTCAATTTAATCCGAAAATCCAATATTAATAAAGCGGTAATTATTAAAGTACCAATTTTGGGCGGTGTGGGGTGCTAATCCTTCCCATCCGTAAATCGACTCCCGAACCCTGTCTTTTTGAATATCTGTTTTATGGTGTCCTACTACCTACCTAAGGGCGGTGGCGACTCCATTTTTATGAGGTTTTTGTAAACCCCACGGAATAAATATTTTATCCAAAAAAAATCACAAACACCTCTCAAAAAACACCTTTCAAACACCCTTTCAAAAACCCCATCGTTTTATTTTAGCGAAAAAGAGACATCTACAGATGGCGACTCACTGGGGACTTAAATTTTGTTTTTTAAAAAAAAAAATGAATGAGTCAAGCTTTTAAAATAATTACCGC
The DNA here is from genome assembly GCA_019671005.1 of Hibiscus mutabilis. Classification (NCBI taxonomy): domain Eukaryota; kingdom Viridiplantae; phylum Streptophyta; class Magnoliopsida; order Malvales; family Malvaceae; genus Hibiscus; species Hibiscus mutabilis. The sequence goes on from CM033714.1 coordinate 80,506,760, forward strand.
TTTACTAATATTGGAAGTTCCGGATTAAAGTGACTATTAAATTAACATTCAGTCATAATTGCGCGTTTATTTTAACGCATTTAAAATATGGCATATAAACCCGCTCTTTTTAAGTGGGGAAAACGCTAATGCTTTCGTGGAGATATCGTTTCCCGTATGGGCCTAGCAAGTACCTTCGGGGCTCGAGTACCTTATGCTTTCGTAAGGATATCGCCTTTCGTGCGGGCATAAGCGAATGGGTCCCCGAATTGAACCCGGTTGAAAGGAGCCTATAATGGGTGATGATCGGGGGCCTTGCTACCCTTAGTAGGGGACAGCAAGGACAATTCGGTACCTCCTAGAACCAAAACTGCATGTAGAGAACATAGAAACCCACCCTGTTAGAGCCATGCGGATAACCTTAGGTTTTAGACGGGATAAATAGGGTTGTTTTGTGTGTTTATTTACTCTCAATTTTGTCATTTTATTTATATATTTATCAATTTTATCCGGTATCGACTTGTTTTCTTTTCGCTTTTTGTTCTTTTTCGCATACATCATTGCATTTGCATCACATAAAGGTACTGGATCAAGTGGTTTGCCTGATCAGAAAGTCTTTCACCATGGAAAAAAGGTGTCTTAGGAAAGAAGAGATTAATTTATCAGTCAGACATTGGTCAGAAGTCAATCAGAAAATCCAAGGAGACAGTTTGCCAAACGAACGCATAATAGCAGGATACACTTATGTGAGTCTTCAACAGAACGACTTGTGGGATCTTCAAAGCATTTGGGAAAGATGGGACCGAAGACTACAAGACTTGTTCTGCAATAGTTATGGCGACATCGCGCAGCTATTATATGTTCGGATTAACCAACCCCTACTTCGAGCTATAGTCCAGTTCTGGAATCCGGCTTTTTGCTGCTTCACCTTTAATGGGCAGGACATGATGCCTACGGTAGAAGAATACACTACTTTACTTAACCAGAAAAATATCCAGGAAGATTGGATCTACGCGAAGCCTCCAAGGAATCAGAATTACACTGCGAAACTCAAAACCTTTGCGGGAATGAGTGACGATTGGGTTAGTGGCCTCCTTCAAATCCTAGGAGATAATACAGCATTTGCATGGGAGAGTATTTGGGACATCATATCAACACATCCAGACGAGGCAAAGAAAATGGACCTATTCGCTTTAGGAATATATGGCTTGGTGATCTTTCCCAGAGTACTCGGAAACATTGACATAGCCATTCTGGATTTGTTTGAGCGAGTGAAACGAAAAGCAAACCCAGTACCAACAATCTTGGTCGAGACTTTCATTTCCTTAAACGCTAGCCGGAAACATGAAGAATGACGTTTTCGAGGCTGCGCACAGCTATTACAAGTATGGATTCAGAGTCACATGTGGAAGACGCCGACAAGAGTCCTGCCAGGGATATCCTTCCAAGGTTTTTCGCCTTTACGAGAATACTTAGCAAAGGAATGGCGAGAAGATTTGAAAACAAAAATGTGGACCAGGTTCTTCAGGAACATTCAAGATGAAGACATAGCATGGATGGTCCCATGGCTCGGTAAAGTTAATTATTTTCTATACAGTCGTGGTGACTTCAACTGGCTGATGATGTTGGGATTGCATGGAGGGATCGCTTGTGCCCCGCTTTTAGTATCTCGGCAGTTCGGATCACGACAGTTCATTCACAATACCGCCGGATTAAGCCAAACTGAATTTCTTTTCAAAGGGGAGTTCAAAGGAAAAATTCAGACCATCATGAGGGCCTGGGACCATTGTTATCGGATCAGGGTGGAAGGAGATACCGAGCACATGACTACCCCAGATTACGACCTTTGGAGACATTTGAGGGTTAATAATGTGATTCCTGAATCTGATCAAGGACCAACAGTTTCACTCGAAGAGCTTACAAAGGTGGTACCGTCCGAAGCCGACATCTTAAGGAGTGAACTCGAGGAAGTTAAAAAGAAAATGGACATCCAACAGACCCAACATACGAGCGAACTCTATAAAGCAAGCTTAGAAGTTGACGAGCGAGACGGGATCATTAGGCAATTGAAGAAATTGAATGCAGATTTAAGCGACAAAAAATCTCTTTATCAAAAAGATGCCCTTCTATTACAAGCAAAAATACAAAAGGCCGGCCGGAGTCAGTTTATAGCTGTGGAAAGAGAAAAAATGAACGACATCCGTTTGGTGGAAGAAGAACGAGAAATTAACAAAAGAGCGATCGAGAAAGAGATTGAAAGCTACCGTTTGGCTATGGAGGAAGAAAAATGGTCCGCCAAGAAGGCCATTGATCAAGAGAAAGAAAGATTCAGACAAGAAATCAGCAAAGGAAAACAAGCTGTCCATCATGAGAGAGAAAGTGTCGCCGTATGGAAAAGAAAATCCATAAGTAGTCGAAATAGACTATTAGAGATGCAGAAACTGTACGATGACACTATTCAAAGGTTGGAGCAAAGCCAAAGTCAAAATGATGAATTAAAAGGAAAAGTAGCGGAAGTCGAACACTCACTTCAATGTATCGCCACAGAATAATTTCACTGAGCCGCAAGAAAGAGAACGCTGAAGTGGGTGTGTTACAAGCACGAATCGGGTCCTCAAGCAGCTTGTGGAGGACTACAAGGAAAGAATTAATGTGTTCGAGGAAGCTGCAGCCGGAGGGGACACATATTGGCGTAAGAGATTACGCGACGCTCGAATGGTACACAGACGAGAGACCAATACTACGCAAACCTAATGGTGGACATACAACGGGTCGCCAGACATGTAAATGATTTAGCTGTCGAGGTTGAGACACTCCGACCTTTTATAGCCCCGGGAATGGAAGAAGCTCCTAGGTTCCTCAAGCTGCTCAAGGCAATTGGAAAGTTAGGAGATAGAGCTATAGTCTATCTATAGGACTCTGTGTTATAATTAGATCTTTTGTACTAGGGATCTTTACTTTGTAACACGAATTTTGTTGTAATCAAGACCCTTTTTAATTCCCGTGAAAGTAATTCAAAAGGGTGATTACCAATGAATCAAGACCTTTGTCCGCATGCATTCTTGCATTTGCATCATAACATTTGCATCATTGTACATGCATTTATTTTTTGCAACCATATTAACAATATTGTGGCATTGTATGTAGTGTTAACCCGCAATCATTCATCACATATACTTTACCCGGCTACAAAGAAAGCTCATGGAAGAAAGAATAATCAGTCTAGAAAGAGGGCAAAGAGAGCTCGAGACAAGGCTTGAAGAGACCCAGAGAAGCCTTAGTGATCAGATTGCGCAGTCACAAACATCTATAGTATCTGACATAACTGCATTACTGGCAAAAAGTCTTGGAAAACGAGTAGAAGGAGAAAATGTTCAAGAACCAGAGGGTACCCGGCTCACCACAAAGTTTAAACAAATTCCACCAAACCAGGCTAGGAAGGTGTATATTGACCCTGCAGGAATGTCTTCTAGCTTTCAAGTAGGGGCACCTGAGACTCAACCCCTCGATACTGAAGCACTTTATGAAGAAGAAGTACCGGACCTAAACATGGTCGAAAGGATCAGGAATGAGGTAGAAAAAAAGTGGGAAGAAAGATTTCGCCTCATGGAAGAGAAATTTAAAGCGTTACAATCAAAGGAAGAATCAGGAAACGACGCTAGTGACCTAAGTTTGGTGTCTGATCTTGTCCTGCCGCCAAAATTCAAAACGCCAGAGTTCGATAAATATGACGGAACCACATGTCCTTCTGCACACATAACGATGTATTGTAGAAAAATGGCGGCTTACCATAAAGATGAAAAGCTACTGATCCATTGTTTCCAGGATAGTCTAATCGAGCGCGGCGTTACGTTGGTATACTCGCTAAGCAAAGCAAATGTTAAAACATGGAAAGATCTGTCTAAAGCATTTATTGAGCAATACAAACATGTAATGTATATGATCCCTAGCAGAATTATGCTAGAAAATATGGGGCGTAAGTCAAATGAAAGCTTGCGACAATATGCCCAAAGGTGGAGAGAAGTGGCCGCCCAATCCAGCCACCTATCCCGGAGCATGAAATCACGCCATTATTTGTCAATACTCAAAAAGGGGGCACTCTTCGATCGCCTCATTAATAACACAACACAGTGTTTTGCCGACTTGATCAGATCGGGAGTCTCTTGAATCGCAATTAAGAGCGGCGAGAATTGATGGTGTGGAAAGGTCTCGAAAGTACAACAAGAGAAGTGAAGTAAACACCACCAGCACCTATACCGCCCCGAAGAACTTCACAGTCTCACAGCCACAAGCGCCCGGTGGGAAAACACAAAATTCAATCAAAGAGATGAGAGAGTCACCGAAAAAGAAAAGAGAGGAGAACTTTCACTCCCCTACCTATTTCGTACACAGAACTTTGTTCCCAGTTATATGAAGCAGACCTGGTCCGGCCATACATCGTTACTCATGTCAATCCACCCTTCCCGCCTTGGTATAATCCAAGCGCACATTGCGACTATCACGGCGGTACCCCTGGACATCCCACTGAGAACTATCTTGCCTTCAAAAAGCTTGTACAGAACTTAATCGATTCCGGGATATTGAAGTTTGAAGAGCCGAGTGTAGCCAACAACCCGCTACCTAATCATGGGAGCAGAGGGGTAAACGTCATAGAAGAATGCTTTACCAGGAGGATAAAGGATGACGTGTCAGAAATCAAGTCTCCTTTACGGTGGGTATTTCAACAATTATGCATGGCTCGTGTGATCAACAAAGGCATGATAATAAGGCGTAAGGAATGTGGAAAGTATTGCGAATTCCATCGATCAAGGGCATGATATCCAAGAATGTGAAGAGTTCAAGAAATTGGTGCGTGGTTGATGAATGAAAAACAAATTGAATTCTTTGAGGAACCCATGGGGAAGGGATCAGACGTACACATGATATAGCCCCAAAACTAGATACGGGAATGATAGACCT